>ONZH01011534.1:0-138750 GCA_900303285.1 Rhinella marina
AAATTATACCAGCCTATTCACTTGAGTTTTCCATGTCCAACGGTTGTACTGTAAAAATTGTATAATTATGAAAATCCAAAAATCATATTTTAGAGAGAGATGCTCCATGTTTGATCAATATTGGAAATGTAGGCAGTAAATGTGACTTGCAGTATATACATAAGAGGGTTTTTATTTTTGTTCTGGGAGCTTTTCTAGGCTAAACATTGCTGATAAATTATTACGGTAATTTTTGTTTTCTCTAATTGCAGCTTCTATAGCTTAATCTCACAGGTAAGTTTATTATTACATTTGCAGCTACACCATGATTGACAAATGCTGCTAATTTTTGCTTTGTGCATTCATGTGTTAACAAGCAAGATTAGAGAGGTTGGTAGGGTATTCATGGAAGAACCAATCAGACCAATGACTCATAACTATAAAATTATTTTCCAGATTATTACAGATTGAACAGATAAGAAACTATTTGATAAGCTATAAGCTCCCCCTAGTGATGACTACAGGCAGTCAAAATTCTATCATTTAACTAAAATACATTAAGAGACTTATTGGCATAGTATTATGCTTTCAAAAATGACATCTTTTTCAGAGGTGGACATTCACTTTAAGCCTCCATTGTATTTACAAAATGCAAGTAAAGTTCCACAATAGTAAATTCACCAACTTGTGCTTCAAAAAAGTGTTCTTCAGGCTTTGCATTCATTTAGAACTCATTTACAGAAGTTTTTTTGGATCTTCATATTGATAGCCAATCCTCAGGATAAGCCATCAATATGTCATAGGTGGGGTCCAACTCCCAGCCCCCAAACTGGTCAGATTTGTAATGATCAGGCGTGTGATGTCATGCTCATTGGTCACATGGTCTAGGCGCAGCTCAGTCCCATTTAAGTAAATAGGAATGTACTGTGATACCAAGCACAGCTGCTATCCAATGAATGGTGCTGTGTTTGGTAACCTGTGGGTAGGCTGTGGCACTCAGCAAACAGCTGATTGGTAGGAAACTGGGGTGTTGTATCCCCACCGATCACATATTGATGGTATAACCTGAGAATAGGCCATTAAAATGAAAGTTTTAGAAAACCCCTTTAACTTTTCAGGATTACTAATTTTGCATTGAGAAATGCAAGTAAATACCTCACCCAGAAACATTTATAAAGCATACTAACTAAAATGCAGGGCCACCATCTCATCTTTTGGATTATGTAGAAAGCAGTTGGATTATGTAGAAAGGCCACATGTGGTCCAAACTGCATAAGTCCATACATCTAACTCGCCTTCTCTGCATATACTGTATGTGGAGCCTTCTTCAGTTGTCACCTGGTTGCATCCACCAATGAAGCTAGCTGTAGTGATCATGAGACCACTGCATGAGAACTCTGTATGGCTATAGCCACAATGCATGGGGTCTTATATAATCTGCTAAAGGACTCTGTTCTTAGTAAGTAAACTTTATAAAGATGTTTGCTCAAAGGGGCTGTCCGAGTTATGAAAAAAAATATATATAGTACTTTAAATCTGATGGGACACAATATATAACTAAGTTAAGGAAGTTTTAGGCAAAAAAATCTCAATTTCCTCATTTCCCTGGTTCTCTTCTGGCCTTTGTTTACATGCAATAATAACAATCTGTCTGTGACAATAACAATCACAGACCCCTCCCCCTCTCTGTAAAGGGAGTTAATACAAGTGCTGAGTGACATGTCTGCCTGCTGGGATACTCAGCAGCATGTTGTATGTGTAGAACTACAAGTCCCAGCTGTACAATGACACTGCAGATACACACAGGATCTCCCCCCTACCTGTACTTGTAGTTTGCATCTCCTCCAAATCAGCTCCAGATCAGCTTTGTGTCTGTAGGGTGAGGAGGGCAGATCCTGTGTCTCTTTACATCTGCAGCTGCTGTTGTAAAGCCTTCAGTGTGTTCTGACTGAAGGGGTTAATGTTTTATCTGAAGGAATCCAGGGAGAGAGCAGATAGCAGCAGCGGCAGAGCAGGGGGGCGTGTCCATCACAGTTACGTCTCGTGTACAGGCTGTTATCTGATCTCTGAGGTTTGCGCACGAAACATCACACAGCAGGGAGATAAGTTGACATCACAGGACATGTGACCCTGAGTTAAATCTAAGAAACCAGCAGCTTTAGAAGCAGAAAGTGTATGGAAAAGCTGTTGTATTTGACTAGTTAGAAACATACAAAGGACAAAAAAATAACTTGGACAACCCCTTTAAGGTATTGACTTGAGTTACTGGCCCGTCCGCTTCCCCCTTCACCACGCCCACTTTTTTAGATCTGGCGTTAGCATGAAAAGTCACAGATTGCGGTGCAACTAACCATTGCGCTGTAATCTCCGCCTGAAATATGCGTAATATACCGTATTTTTTGCTTTATAAGACGCACCTAGGTTTTTTATGAGGAAATTAAGAAAATAAAATATTTTGAACTAAATGGTGTGCTTTTGGTGGGTTTTGAACTAATGAGGGAAGTCTTTGGATGGTGCACTTCTATGGGGGATCTGTGGATGACACTGTTATGGGGATCTGTGGAGGAGACATATAGGGGGATCTGTGGAGGACACTTATAGGGGGATCTGTGGAGAATAGTGTTATGGGGGGGGGGTCTGTGGATGACTCTGTTATGGGAGGATATGGCCCCATAACATTGGGCCCTATTCATAGCAGCCATCACATATAAAGTGTATACAGCAGCCCTTTAACGTCCATTAATGAAGTGGGCGGGGCAGGGGCGTGACTGAGTGAGTGACGTGCGCTGTATACACTTTATATGTGATGGCTGCTCTTACCGGGGCCCAGCTTAATGGAGTTCAGTGACTGCGCCGGGCCCCGCTACTACCCTGATAATGTCCCGTTTACATGTCACCGGTACATCGCAGGCCTATAAGATGCACTGACATTCCCCTCCCCCCACTTTTATAAAGTGGAAAATACGGTAAATTTATTTCAAGTTGATGAATGGCCTCCATAATGTATATACACAATTCACGTAAAATGTAACTTGATAAGGTCTGTAGCATTCTCGTGAGTTTCTCAGACCCAACAAAAACCTTTACAGACTACAAGCTGGACAGCTATATCTGTGAGAAAGCATACATTCACTGTCAGCCGCAGCTATTTCATTTTAATATCGCAAAGCTTTTTATCGGCCATTTTGACAGCAAAGGTCAATCCTCCCTTTAAATTCAGATTTAATCTCTAAATCAGAAGCGCTTGAATGTATCTGGTGTCTAAAAATGTGATTTTACTGCAGAAAATGTTACTAAATGTCTCACGGATTCATAGAGTTATGTAGTGGGATTCATAAATCACATGACAATATTAAAGCTATTATGAAAAAAAAGAAAGGTGCTGATATTAATTTTTCAATCCAGGTTAATTTGAAGGATTCCTCTATTGTATCATATCACTATGATCAATGGATTAGATTTCTAATTGCAGAAACCACTGGAGCGGGAATCTGAAGGTCATGATATAAGTCTTTGGAAAAGTGTTTGACGGAGTTACACCAAGTGTTACATGACTTTCACTGCAAAAATAGCAAATGTAAATGTTATAACATTTTCTTCCTATCCATCAGCTTTGTATGGAGATAGAATCGCTCTATGAAATGGACAGATTTAACCTGTCGGAAGGTAGAAAATCAGAACAGCAAAAACTACTTTAATAGAGCTACAGGAGCATTCTGTACAATTACCTTCTCATCATGTTATAAAGCAATTGTATTAGTGGCTGACATCAATAGTATTTAAAGGAAGACTAAAAGAACTGGAATTGGAGTTATATGTAAATTTGTTCTCTACAATGGGAATATATTTTAATGTAAAAAGAGGGAAAAAAAACAAAAAAAAAAACAGAAGCTCACCACCTTTGCTTCACTACATCAATACAACAACTTCCAATGCTTCGGCAAACTGCTGACCACCAGCCATACAAAGCATTAAATCCTTTATTAAATAGCATCTGTCAGTAGATTTGTACCAATGAAAGGCGCCTTTCCATATACTGATTTTCCTCAGCGCCTACTTCTTTTTTCATTTCCCCTCACCAGCGTTGCGGCAAAGTGTCTGATGAAGGCCTGTATGGGCCAAAAACGTTTACACTAACTGCCACTTGAAATAAAAAATGCATGACTCGATCATCTACGCTCTTTAGTGCTGTTATTCGAAATACATTATATACGGGGGTGGGAACCCTATAACAGCCAGAAGCAGTGTGCCACAAAGTGGTTATTTGACATACTGAAGTGAGACAACTCCTTTAATTCTTATCAAACAGATAACAATTTAGTTATAATGTAGATTTATGAACTGTAATGAGTTTAGAGATAAAGTCTACAGAAACAGTTGTCAGAGCAGCTCTCTGATGGGATTCACTGTGAAGGGAGAACCTGCCAATCTGCAAATGCACAGCTGAAAGTTACACAGGAAAAGTTGTTGACATATTTTTTTTATAAAAGACAATTTTTACTAAAGAACCAAAATGAGTAGAATGTAATAATAATAATAATAATAATAATAATTTCTCCCTGAAGGTGACTATAGCATTTAAGAATTGTTTCTGGATTTGAAAACTTTAGGTGGAACTAAGGTCACCATCTGCACCACAGCCAGTGAACCCTAAAACTGCTACCAGCTTTCCAAGATCACTCCAAATAGTGTGAAGTTAAGGATACCCTTACATTCTTCATCATTGCCCACAGTGATGATGGACTTTGCTGCTAAGAACCCAGGTGATGTCTGCAGAGTGGATAACAGAAAATGGGTACAGGAAAACTAGTGACAGATCTTCTAGAATGACCACAGAGGCGCCAAGAGGAGTTGTCAAGCAGGGTCAAAATCAGATGAGACAGACACGGTAAATTTTTCTTTGTACAGAAAATCTAATATACATGACGATACTACTATCCATCCTTAAGTTGGTGATTAAGTAAATGTACAGCTTATTGTCCATCAGGTGGTGTCCCATTCCATACTTTGCTTTGAGTCTCCAAAAATTCTAGTTGAAGCCCTACTTAAATTACTCAAGCTCCTACACTTCTCAAGAATTACACCAGCACAGGGTATGGCCTCCAGGTCAGGTTTCTGCATACAGTTTTGGAAGCCAACACCAGGAGTGAATTAAAAAAACAGGAGAAGTCATCTCTGTGCTTTATACTTTCTCTCCTTTTATGATTTTGGCTTCCAAAACTGCATCAGGAAACCTAACCATGTGGTCTTACCCTTACAGAAGAATAGGAAATCTAATTGGATAGCAGTAAAGCTGGAGACATCCGCATATCAATCCATCCCTAGCTCCTCTCTCATACAAAATACAAACATTCATCAATTTACTTTAACATACCTCATTTGAAGGTATCGATCACTTCTAATGACCAGGCAGAACATTTGTCAAGATACAATATTGCAGTTGCTGTATCATCTCCTGGAATCAATATGCATATACTAATTTGATAAATGAAAATCATTCATGCTTTATTTAGTAAAACTAGATTGATAAAATAGTCAATGACAAGATGACCTTTCAGTACAAATCTTCTCATCCCTGAACATTTATCTGTGTGCGCACGCATATTATTTCCAGAGAAAAACAGACTCCCCAAAGGCAGGCTGAAAGTTTACCCTGTGTAACTAGGATTTTTGTATCGATCAGTACAAAACAGCCATGCCGACCTCTGAACTTCAAGCTTCTGAGCACAGAAATAAAGATATTTACAATCTACAGAGAAAAAGAGGAAGAGCAGACAGTTTTGTCTTCAAGCTACTAACACTAAGGGGGCATTTACTAAGACCGGCGATTTAGACGCCGGTCTTAGTGCCCGTCCGCTGCAGCTTGATACGTCTAAGTTATGTAGAGGCACCGGCCTCTACATAATTTAGGTGCATGACTTGGCAGCCGTTCAACAAGATTAAATCTACACCAGCTCCCTCGCTGGCATAGATTTAAGTAATTTTCTACACCAAAAACAGGCATAGAAAATGATGAATGAATTCCCCTCCCACGCCAGGCTCCGTTTTCTTGGAACTCGAGAAAAGAGCTGTAAGTGGTGTACATGGGGAAGACACAAATTGCTGCAAAACAGCTTTGCAATAAAATCTGCACCTTAAAGAGAACCTGTCAGCTCTGAAACACCCTCCAAACTAGAGTAAGCGGTGTATAGTGTAAGTGACATCAAATCCGTTTATGTAATTTTTATCTTCATACTCACTTGCGTTCTGACTCTGTGCTCTGACAAACCGGCAGTAAAATGCACTCACTGGACTCCAGTGCTCACTCACATAATGCAGAGGACTCAAACAAGAGTCCTCTCAATGCATTTTACTGTTGGTTTGTGGGAGCACAGCATCAGAATGGAACTTAATATGAAGATAAAACTTACATATTTGGATTCAGCATCACTTACACTATACAAGGCTTACTCTAGTTCAGGGGGTGTTTTGGAGATGACAGGTTCCCTTTAAATACGTCGAAAAGTGGCGTATATTTTTTCATAAATGACTCCCTAAGTGTCTTAGTGAGTAAAACATTGATTTATGTAAATGTGTTTATTTTTCCATTTTATTTGTGCAAAATTATTGCAAGGTTTTTTTTAGCTTCTTTGGTTTTATTTTTTCATATTTGTGTTGATTTTGTTAAATTGTTACATTGTTTACAGTGTGTAATGAGGTTTTATAGCACAAATACCCCCTACTGATAAGATAATAGCAAAGAATTATAAACTGTAAGCTTTAACATATTTGCATTTAAAGGGAGCAGCCAGTACATATTGATGACCTATCCTTATGATAGGTGATCAATATCTGATCGGTGGGAGTCAGACTTCCTATATCTTAGCAGCGTAATATTACAGGGTGCAGGTAAACAGGATCTTTTAACATGTTAGAACATCCTGGATTGCCGGCGGCAGATCTCATCGTGTGACAGGCGCTCTGCTGCTGGCAAACAATGAGACAGTATACTGTCTCCCTATACTGAGGAGGAGATCGCTGCATGTAATAGCAGTGGTCTCGTCTCCTGCTCTAACAAGCAGACAATTGACGGGAGAGAACGATTCCTTCCCGATAATTGTCTTCTCTATCTGCCCATGTAATAATAATATTAATAATTCCAACGACCACACAATGGATGGAGCTGTGTAGTTCTGGTGCTGAAGCTAACCCGAACCATCTCATCAATGTAGGTGCAGTGTATCGGACACCTAAAGATTGAATCGGCCATGAGTATTGGCTTTATGGCACAAGCCCTTTAAAAAAATTTCCGAAACTCTACTAACCCTTAAAGGATAATTCATGTCTTTGTTTCTGTATACCCTTACTGTAATCTAGTGTAAAAAATACCCAGCAGCATCACCTTATGATATGCAACATAGAGAAAAAACATTTACACATAAAGTTGTACTATGGGTTTCAGTATTTTACATACTTATGTTCCAGTATATCACACATTTTTATTGTTTGTGTTGTAGACTAAAAAGGATTGTCATCATGGAATAAGAGTCATGTTCTAACAGCCCAAAGGCTGACAAATATGCAGTTTTACACCCTCCTGCGCCTGTGTCAGTTTTAATGAGTGTTTGATACATTTCAGCAAGTTCTGCAAGCAGGCAAGGTTAATACAACCCCAGGCCTGTCAGTTTAAATGACTATGAAGAGGTGAGAACAGTCATATCATGAATAAAAAGGATTGTTACATCCTATTAGAAAAGATGCATAATTTTACTTCCTCATCGTGAAAACCTATTGTCTACTGTAATACTGGTCATATCACTTACTGACGCCAGTGACACTACAGAAACCAGGATTGTCACAGTGGTCACTGGTTATTAAATTGATACAAAATGAAAGCTTAAAGGGAACCTGTCACCTCAGAAACACCCCCTGAACTAGAGTAAGCGGTGTATAGTGTAAGTGATGCTGAATCCAAATATGTAAGTTTTATCTTCATACTCACTTCCATTCCGACGCTGTGCTCCCACAAACCAGCAGTAAAATGCACTCACTGGACTCCAGTGCTCACTCATATAATGGAGAGGACTCAAACAAGAGTCAAGTGAATGTATTTTACTGCCGGTTTGTGGGAGCACAGCGTCAGAATGGAAGTGAGTATGAAGATAAAGCTTACATATTTGGATTCAGCATCACTTACACTATACAACGCTTACTCTAGTTCAGGGGGTGTTTTGGAGATGACAGGTTCCCTTTAAATACGTCGAAAAGTGGCGTATATTTTTTCATAAATGACTCCCTAAGTGTCTTAGTGAGTAAAACATTGATTTATGTAAATGTGTTTATTTTTCCATTTTATTTGTGCAAAATTATTGCAAGGTTTTTTTTAGCTTCTTTGGTTTTATTTTTTCATATTTGTGTTGATTTTGTTAAATTGTTACATTGTTTACAGTGTGTAATGAGGTTTTATAGCACAAATACCCCCTACTGATAAGATAATAGCAAAGAATTATAAACTGTAAGCTTTAACATATTTGCATTTAAAGGGAGCAGCCAGTACATATTGATGACCTATCCTTATGATAGGTGATCAATATCTGATCGGTGGGAGTCAGACTTCCTATATCTTAGCAGCGTAATATTACAGGGTGCAGGTAAACAGGATCTTTTAACATGTTAGAACATCCTGGATTGCCGGCGGCAGATCTCATCGTGTGACAGGCGCTCTGCTGCTGGCAAACAATGAGACAGTATACTGTCTCCCTATACTGAGGAGGAGATCGCTGCATGTAATAGCAGTGGTCTCGTCTCCTGCTCTAACAAGCAGACAATTGACGGGAGAGAACGATTCCTTCCCGATAATTGTCTTCTCTATCTGCCCATGTAATAATAATATTAATAATTCCAACGACCACACAATGGATGGAGCTGTGTAGTTCTGGTGCTGAAGCTAACCCGAACCATCTCATCAATGTAGGTGCAGTGTATCGGACACCTAAAGATTGAATCGGCCATGAGTATTGGCTTTATGGCACAAGCCCTTTAAAAAAATTTCCGAAACTCTACTAACCCTTAAAGGATAATTCATGTCTTTGTTTCTGTATACCCTTACTGTAATCTAGTGTAAAAAATACCCAGCAGCATCACCTTATGATATGCAACATAGAGAAAAAACATTTACACATAAAGTTGTACTATGGGTTTCAGTATTTTACATACTTATGTTCCAGTATATCACACATTTTTATTGTTTGTGTTGTAGACTAAAAAGGATTGTCATCATGGAATAAGAGTCATGTTCTAACAGCCCAAAGGCTGACAAATATGCAGTTTTACACCCTCCTGCGCCTGTGTCAGTTTTAATGAGTGTTTGATACATTTCAGCAAGTTCTGCAAGCAGGCAAGGTTAATACAACCCCAGGCCTGTCAGTTTAAATGACTATGAAGAGGTGAGAACAGTCATATCATGAATAAAAAGGATTGTTACATCCTATTAGAAAAGATGCATAATTTTACTTCCTCATCGTGAAAACCTATTGTCTACTGTAATACTGGTCATATCACTTACTGACGCCAGTGACACTACAGAAACCAGGATTGTCACAGTGGTCACTGGTTATTAAATTGATACAAAATGAAAGCTTAAAGGGAACCTGTCACCTCAGAAACACCCCCTGAACTAGAGTAAGCGGTGTATAGTGTAAGTGATGCTGAATCCAAATATGTAAGTTTTATCTTCATACTCACTTCCATTCCGACGCTGTGCTCCCACAAACCAGCAGTAAAATGCACTCACTGGACTCCAGTGCTCACTCATATAATGGAGAGGACTCAAACAAGAGTCAAGTGAATGTATTTTACTGCCGGTTTGTGGGAGCACAGCGTCAGAATGGAAGTGAGTATGAAGATAAAGCTTACATATTTGGATTCAGCATCACTTACACTATACAACGCTTACTCTAGTTCAGGGGGTGTTTTGGAGATGACAGGTTCCCTTTAAAGAGCATTTCTTAACGGCAGGAAAATTAATCATACTATATTTCTCCTCACTTGCCCAGAAAGGAGTAAGCAGAGGACACAAATTAATTTGGCATGTAGCAAATTGAGAATGCTGGATCATCACCTTTCCTATTTCCTACATATCAAAAACTCATGATGTGAAAAGTGAGACGGTTCCCTAGTTCTAAGGTGTACGAGGCTGACATGTGGAAAGATCTCCCACCCAGCTGAGCGCTCATTTTTCTATGCTCACTTTTTCTACTTTTTTTGGGGTCTGAGCGATCTGAGGTCTAATGAAGATTGAGGGTCTGTTAAAGATTAGAGGTCTGATTTGGGGGTCTGATCAGAGGTTTTGATAAATACTGGATGCCTGAAAAAGATTGGGGTCTGATCTGAGGTCTTATGAAGGTTGGCTGTTTGATTTGGGGGTCTGAATGAGATAGGGGGTCTGATTTGAGGTCTGATGAAGATTGGGGGTCTGGTGAAGATTAGTGAGGTGGAAGAGGATTGCAAGGTCTTATTTGGGGGCCTGAGGAAGATTGGGGGTCTGATCTGATGTCTTATAAAGACTAGGAGTCTGATTTGGGGGGTCTGATGAAGACTGGTGGTCTGATAAAGACTGGGAGTCTGATCTGAGGTCTGATAAAAATAGAGGGCCTGATCTGAGGTCTTATGAACATTGGTGCTTTGATCTGAGGTCTAATGAAGATAGGGAGTCTGATCAAATATTATTGTTTTTTTCTTATTTTCCTCCTCTCAAACCTGTTATTTCTTATAGAATGAAACAAACAATATTTTTTTAGATTGACAGAAGTCACTTAAAAGGGTTATCAAGGATTTTAATATCAATGGCCATCAACAACTGATCTGTAGGGGTTTGCAGGGGTTTCATAGGGGTATCGTCATGGCCAGGAATTGTACAAGATAAGTGAAATAACTCAGATGTTAAAGTTTTGATCTGGCCTCTTGTATGAAAGCTTATAATAATTAGCAATATATTTATAGAATGCAGAGCATAATTGACTGCACTAATCTGCACTACAGTACATGGACAGGATTTGTTCCTGTGACTGGCATGAACATCAAGTGATTTGATCTATAGTGACTGGAAGACGAGTGATAAACTCATATAGACACATACAGTGCACCGAGGATTAAAAAATTCATTTATTAACATGTAGTGAAAAGAAATGTAATTCTGTAAGATGTGCTGTGTACACAGTGCATATACAGTGGGGAAAAAAAGTATTTAGTCAGCCACCAATTGTGCAAGTTCTCCCACTTAAAAAGATGAGAGAGGCCTGTAATTGACATCATAGGTAGACCTCAACTATGAGAGACAAAATGAGAAAACAAATCCAGAAAATCACATTGTCTGATTTTTAAAGAATTTATTTGCAAATTATGGTGGAAAATAAGTATTTGGTCACATACAAACAAGAAAGATTTCTGGCTCTCACAGACCTGTAACTTCTTCTTTAAGAGGCTCATCTGTCCTCCACTCATTACCTGTAGTAATGGCACCTGTTTGAACTTGTTATCAGTATAAAAGACACCTGTTCACAACCTTAAACAGTCACACTCCAAACTCCACTATGATGAAGACCAAAGAGCTGTCCAAGGACACCAGAAACAAAATTGTAGACCTGCACCAGGCTGGAAAGACTGAATCTGCAATAGGCAAGCAGCTTGGTGTGAAGAAATCAACTGTGGGAGCAATAATTTGAAAATGGAAGACATACAAGACCACTGATAATCTCCCTCGATCAGAGTCTCCATGCAAGATCTCACCCCGTGGGGTCAAAATGATCACAAGAACTGTGAGCAAAAATCCTAGAACCAAACTGGGGGGGGGGCTAGTGAATGACCTGCAGAAAACTGGGACCAACGTAACAAAGGCTACCGTCAGTAACACATTATGCCGCCAGGGACTCAGTTCCTGCAGTGCCAGTGCTTAAGCCAGTACATATCCGGGCCCGTCTGAAGTTTGCTAGAGATCATTTGGATGTTCCAGAAGAGTATTGGGAGAATGTCATATGGCCAGATGAAACCAAAGTAGAACTGTTTGGTAGAAACACATCTCGTCGTGTTTGGAGGATAGTGAATGCTGAGTTGAATCCAAAGAACACCATACCTACTGTGAAGCATGGGGGTGGAAACATCATGCTTTGGGGCTGTTTCTCTGCAAAGAGACATGGACGACTGGTCTGTGTACATGAAAGAATGAATGGGGCCATGTATCGTGAGATTTTGAGTGCAAACCTCCTTCCATGAGCAAGGGCATTAAAGATGAAACGTGGCTAGGTCTTTCAGCATGACAATGATCCCAAGCACACCGCCAGGGCAACGAAGGATGGCTTTGTAAGAAGCATTTCAAGGTCCTGGAGTGGCCTAGCCAGTCTCCAGATCTCAACCCCATAGAAAACTTTTGGAGGGAGTTGAAAGTCCGTGTTGCCCAGCGACAGCCCCAAAACATGCTGCTCTAGAGGAGATCTGCATGGAGGAATGGGCCAACGAACCAGCTACAGTGTGTGCCAACCTTGTGAAGACTTACAGAAAACATTTGACCTCTGTCATTGCCAACAAAGGATATATAACAAAGTATTGAGATGAACTTTTGTTATTGATCAAATACTTATTTTCCACCATAATTTGCAAATAAATTCTTTAAAAATCAGACAATTTTATTTTCTGGATTTGTTTTCTCATTTTTTTTCTCATAGTTGAGGTCTACCTATGATGTCAATTACAGGCCTCTCTCATCTTTTTAAGTGGGAGAACTTGCACAATTGGTGGCTGACTAAATACTTTTTTTCCCACTGTATACACTCATTGAGAAAAAAATAATGCACCAGGAAAGAGTTGTTGGAATTAATTTAAACTTTATGTGTGAATGTAAAGATGTTATATGTAAGTGATTACAATATTTCAGTTAAAGGATACGTTTATTGGGTAAAACTGTACAATTGAAAGGATGCTCTAGCAGGATACAAACTGGGTGGGATGGGTGGGCAAGTAGGCATACAGGTTTCGTTGATGGCTCCACACATTATAACACCATTAGTTGGGGCAGTGTATCCACAACAAAGGCAGGATAGAAGCGTTCAGCACGAGTCTTCCATACTCAAATCCAACTGCCGCTGGATCCCAAACTGAACCTGGATTAACCACTAAAGACAATACAGTTTCAGACTGTATCAGTCCAGCTTCTTGTTCACGACATAGTGGCAAACGATGGTGATGGTTAGAGATGAGCGAATCAAATTCCACGAAGTGTAATTCGATCCGAATTTCAGGATAAATTCGATTCGCCTAGAAGCCGAATTTCCTCGTGCTTCGTGTCAGTGAATCGATTTAACCTGAAATAGTGTAAAAAACAAAAAAATCCATACTTACCTCCTCCATTTGCTCGTGACGGGCTGCCAGCCGCTATGTTGCTTAAAGATCTTGGCCGAAATCCCGTGTGTAGTGATGGATGACGTCACCACGCTGGATGGCGTGATAACGTAATCTCGCACCGCGCAAGATTTCGGGACAGATCTTTAAGCAAGATGGTGGCGGCCGGCCCGTCGCGAGCAAATGGAGGAGGTAAGTATGATTTTATTTTTAATGTTAATTTTATACTTTTTTTTGCACTCAGATGCCGCGATCATGTATGAAAGCGACATCTGAGGGGTACAATGACAGGGGCGGCGCTATCGCATCGCCCTGTCATTGCACCCAATACTTACAAAATATACGCTTCGTGGTGAAGTAATGCGTCACAAAGCGAATTTTTTGTAAAATTCAGCGAATCAGCCGAATCGAACTTTTTAAAAGTTCGCTCATCCCTAGTGATGATGACTGGATGTCAATGGCAGAACACATAATGGATGTCACAACATGAAAATTCTTTCCTCTAAGTACCTGGAAATGGTCCAGACAGAAACAGAGGTGTGTAAGGAAGGTGCAACTCCTCCTAACAGCTAGGTCAACTCAGAACAGTTTAGATATTAGGCAAGTCATCAAAACAAGCATCCTGCTTCTCTATTCCAATAATGTACCTACTCTCAAAGTCTGTCAACTGGGCAAAATGTCCTCCAGTGCATCCTAGATCAATGATCTCTCACAAGAGGTAAACTACCCAAAAGTAGCCCCTGAGAGCCTTTTTATAGGGCAGCAGAGGAATCCCTTGTATGCATTCTTGTCGCAAGACCCAGTGTCTAATCAGACCACAACTGTAACCATTTACATATCTGTCTGAGACATAACTGAATGCTGAGTTTAGCAGAAATCCAACATTATCTAGGTGTTTTTTTGTATTGTTAATGAGCTATATATAGATAGATGACAGATAAACAGCAGACATTGCCTAATTAGATAAATCTTATAACAATATAGGAAAATATTTTCTATAATTTGAATAAAAAAAGTGACAAGGAACAAATGGAAACAGGGAAATCATGGATTCTTTCCAATATTGTAATTTTTTTTTTGTTTGTTTCAGAAACGTTAGCATTGCTAATTCATTCCTGTCCGACAATGTTTTGCAGGAGTTCCCACTGGGTAGCATGTGGCATATTTTGCTTAACAGTCTCTCTACTTATCTGCTACCTCTATTCGACAATTCCCGCTGCTCTGCCCTCGTCGTTTCTCTGCCTCACATTCCGTTTGTCAAAATAAAAATTAATATGAAGACTGTCATGACAATAAAGCTGCTAAAAATACTTTTGTATCGAGAATCGTTAGAACGCGTGACATGTTGCAACAAGTTCTACCAATATTTGTTTAATTCATTTTGCATTTTTCTTTCTTTTACAGATGATACCTTGTGTCCTTAGGAAGTGGGTTACTATGGAAACCGCTCATTATTTTTCCAGCAGTAGGTAGCTACTTAAAAAAAGAAACACTTCATCTGTGCATAGAATTTTTTTCCCCCATCTAAAGGAAAATTTGGTATGATGGCTATAGTCCTTGCCTTTTTCGGACTTGTCTTTCTTAAGTCTTGCAAGCTCTTCTTTATTTGCCTCTATACATGCTGTCTCTTTATGTATCACACATCATATTAGGTTTTGCAAAGTATTCACTTGTCGTTTGAGAAAAGTTTTAAAAAAAGAATGGAAACATCTACAATGCGCCTGTAATAGAGTCATTGGGTCTTTAATCTGGATGGCTTGGGAGTGAGCAATTTCTAGTTAAAGTTTAGGTTGTAACTAGAGATGAGCGAAGTTTCGAAAATTTTGATTCAGCCACTTCACCGTACTATGGCAAGAAATTTGATTAGTTCTGAATTAATTCATCGAAAATCAGTATAAATCAGGTATACCCAGGCCACTCTGCCTTAGTGTATGGCCACATGGAGCAGCCATGCTAAGGACAGGTTGCAGCCATGCTACAGTGAAGAACCGTTCGGTCAATTTGCTCGCATCTGTCTTTCATTTAATAATGAAGACCGCACTGTATAGTACTTCTTCATTGTTAATGGCCACGTGGCACCTTTAATGCAAATTTAAACAGGGGCTGTTGCTGGTATGGGGTTTGGCTGGTTAGGTGTGTGGCACAAAGTGCATATTATTTCTGTTCTTGCCTGCAATCTCCTGCAGGTTTAATGACTGTAAATACAGAATATTAATCATCTCTGGCACTTCTCCAACCCCAACGCTTTCCTGCCCTACAGGTGGGAGCCCTTCTTCTGCCATCCGCTTTTCCTCATTTTCCACATCATCCATTATCGATGAGAATATGTCGTTAGGAACATCCAGCTCCTCCTCTCTATGCATCTTGCTGACTGTTCTAGGACATGGAGACTTTAAAGGATGATTAAGAAGAAGTAAAGCCAACAAAGGATGAGGATGGTCATCATTAAGACCTGGCCCCCTAAGGGGTACAGACTGAATAGTATTGGTTGGCACACTGGCACTGGAATAAAAGCTTCCATCTTATTGGTATTGCATTACATATCTTGTTTTATGGCTGATGTAGGAATAAGTAAATGTAGGAATAAATGCTAACAAATAACTCTGGGGAGTGCTATGACATCTTCCTAGGCCAGTGACATCATTTTGTGTCACATGACCTATGTGCAGCAAGGTCCAATTGAAGTGAATAGAGCTGGGTTGTAATACAAATCACAGCTATAATAGAATGCAAGCACTGTGCTTGCTGTCCAATACCCTGCGCTCCAGCTGATAAGTAAGAGTTCCGAGTGTCAGAACCACACAGATCAGATATTAATGAGCAAACTTGAGGATATGTTACAAACATTCTACTCCTGGAAAATCCCTTTAAGACCCGATGTTTGGTATGTACAGTATATGATAACTCCCAAGCGAGAGTACATGGGCCTCCATAGAAAAAAATAAAATGTGGTCCCTTCTTGGTACTGATGTGTGTGTGGTACCGCAAAATCCAGACCCTAAATTGATTCTCATTTGGCCCACCTATTTAAGAAATGATTGGTGATGAAAGTTTTATATTCTACCTTGATTGCTAATACTATAATAATTATGGAGAGTGAGCTACGCAAAGATCATATGACCCAGTGGAAAGTGGAATGGGGCCAACCTGAGTTGAGTTCTCTTCTTCAGTCCCATATTAGTAGCAGGGACTCATTCTGTAGTAGATTTCACCTCAATACAAAATAAAAAAAAAAGCACAATTTCTGTCATAAGTTTTTTGTTAATGGAGTTAAACAAGGAACAAACTCTCTAAAACTCTAAACCTTGTGATCCTAGCGTAGGAGAAGGTCTAATGTGCATCAAGCCTAACATTTTGTACTGGAAATGACATACATCTCACGTTATATATCTGTAGACTGCACGAGGAAATGTCAAGTCTTAAAATGATCCACCAGCGCAGGCCTATTTTATTACACCATGTAAAGGGATCATCTTTAATAAAAAAAGGTAATGAAAAGAACAGGTAGGTTAAATACAATATGAGATGGCAGTTACCGATGATTAAACTAAAGACAGCACTAAAATTGTTTTCTGAGTAGATTCCATGAAACAGAGCATTGGCAATAGTCATTTATCAGCATTTGGTCAATTGGTCCTTGTTAAAGCCACATTTAATTTTCCACATTTCATATTAAAGATTTGTCTTATTCAAGAGACACATCATCATAAATAGAGAGATAGTACCCCCCCCCCAAAGTCATCATAAATAATAATTTCTTATATATTAATAAACATCCATGGATCGTGCTTGCTATTCATTTCAGGTATGGGAACCACTGGCCTTAAACTTCACATCTTAAAGTCTTAGTAAAGTCAGATCAGATCAGGCCATTGCAGTGAAAAGAACCATAAAAAGAAAAAATAGAAAAAAACAAAGCAGTCTACCCCTAAGAAAGAGAACCTGTTCCCACGTCATCTTCTAAGGAGTCCTTAAAAGCCTTTTCATTATTTTATTTGCTCTACTGGATGAGCAATACTTCTTCATTCCCTTTTCCTCCTGCACAGCTAATTTTTCGACCTCCAACTGTGAGGTTTTCCAAGCATAAAGGAGTCTTAGCACAATATGTAAATTGGACAATGGGAAGTGAAATTATGTACATCCAGTTTCAGACAAGTAGAATTAAATCCACACAGAATATTTTCATACTTCATGCTGAGTGTTTTATACAAATAACCTGTCCCCAGGATAATTTACTAGTATGTGATCGGTGGATGTCTGACTTCTGGCACCACCGCCACTCAGCTGTTTGAAGAGGTTGCACACTCCAGTGAGTGTTGCAGCCTCCTTCAAAGCCCATGAAGTGATGTATTTTGGTCACATGGCCTAAGCACTGCTCAATCTCATTCAAGGAATGGAGTTGAGCTGAGATACCATGCACAGCCACTAAACAATGGACATTCTTATGTACAAGGAGGTTACAGCACTCTTCCTATTTGCTGGCTGTTTGGGTGCGCATCTGATTCTGGTCCTGACTCCACCTCTGGACCAATATTCTCAAGTACATATATAAATAAACAGCACTCCAGGAAATGCAGTGCAAACGTGAAGTTTTTTATTTTTCAGCCGGATAGCAAGCTATCTTGGCCAGCATCCCCTCACTTGCACGCCACATTGGCCTGAAGAAGGGATAATCTATATGCCCGAAACGTTGCCAATACACTACATAGTACTACATTATGTCCGGCTGAAAAATAAAAAAACTTCACGTTTGCAGCGCATCTCCTGGAGTGCTGTCTATTTATATATGTACTTAAGCAATGGACATTGCTATGCTTGGTAAGCTGCGAGGAGGCTGTGATGCTCACTGGAGTTCCAAGTCTTCTTCAAACGGTTGATTAGCGGTGTAGCAGGTGGATTCTGACCCCATCAGTCATATACTGATGACCTATCCTGAGGATAGGTTATCAGTATAAAAAAACTCAGAAGACTCCTTTAATGGAGCTAACATATCAGGGAATAGGGATGAGGTGGACGGACAAGTCCCAACAAGGTACCCAATATCCCAAAATCTCTTACCCTTCCTAGTTGTGCTGACAAAGTTCTAACATTCCTAGCAATGCTTACAACTCTTTCGCCAATAACTATTATAACTATAACAATTTGTCGTGGATTGCTAGCCAATACTTTTTAATAAACTCTGTAAAGTGCTGTAGAGTGCGTGAGAGATTCCCACAATCATAAGTGACTTCAGTAGAAGATCTGATATTGCACTTTAATTGATTAATTATGCTTTCTACCTTTAAACCATACCATTAATGCAGTTCTCCAGACCCCAAATGATTTTTTTATCTGCATTCAGTACCACAACCACCGCATCATTTTCAGTATATACGTGTTTTTCATATCAGAACTTTCCTTCCCCTGTTCTTGTCACCACAGCATTCTGACAGGATGTTACCTTCAGAACCTCCTGTTATCATCAGCTTCCTGATGGGTTTCTAACCAAACCCAGCATGCCTTGCTCCATAATGTTTCTCAGTTGTGTTTCACATGCCACAATGTTCCATCTGCAATGACTCCAACCTTCTACACCTAACACCACCCTTCTCCATGTTAGCTAGGCCAAGCAAGCCCTGTAAAACATTACAAATGACCTAATGCAGAAGATAGGGGAAGGAAAGTACTGAAATGAAAAACAGATATTTGGGGGCAAAAAATGCAGTGTTTGGGCTACTGAATGCAGATTTAAAACATGTCAATATGGGACTGGAGAAACTCTTTAAAGTTCATATTTGCATGAATGCAAATTAATCAGCTTCCATTGACTTCTGAGTGCAATGTGGGTATGCTTGAGATGGAGCAGTTGGGCTCAGCCACACAGGGTGAAATTTTCAATGCAGAATTTTGCTGCATTTCCTAGGAAAATCTATAAACAATGCACACAATCTGCACTTGTGTTTTACAGCAAATTTCACCCTTTTCACTGCAAACAGTGAGGTTTCTAGTAGGGATCTGCACCGTTAACTGACAGAAAATCTTCAATGCAGGTCAATTTCTGCTGGAGATTATTTTTGCAATGTGAGTGGGTTTTCTTAAAATCTCATCCTCTTGGCAGTTACTTTAAACCGATGAGGATATGCATAATTCCAGCTTGGATGTACCCTAACAAAGACGTGTATTAGAGATCAAATAGTGGACATCAAACAGATGATTCCTGTTATGCCACCTAAGCAGTTAGGCACTATGTTATCGCCACAGCCCACTGATATAGAGATGAGCTGAAATGGCATTTAATAACAATTAATGTTTTATGTTTTTTTTTACTAGGTGTGGCTCTGTTTACATCTTCAACCTGGCTTCTGTTCATAAGAGAAGCCGTAGAACTTTGCAGGGTCCATATGCAAAGTTTCCAAGGGCACCTGAAGATCTATTGGTTCCATCATGGCTTTTCACTATTAACATCGCTGTATGCTGCACTGTTCATGCCATCAGATGTGACCACTGTGAGTTCTGTGGCAATGTGAATATTGCCTTTCCTATCATCAAGTGATGTATTGTACACATTTTCTACACATTTGAGCCAAATCCACTTTTTAAGAACAGATTTTAGCGAGTTTTACTGTAATCACCTAATTTTTGCCAGTGGCACCCTTGAACACGCAGGTGGCATCAATCTTTCTTTGTTTGAATGTATATGCCTTCTGTCTATATACTGTAGATACCTCAGAAGAGACGGAATAGCTGTTTGCCGCCAGTAGAGCTCATCATCTAAAGCATCCAGCTCAATTCACTTGCCTTAAATTTGTCGACCACATTTTGCTTATAGCTCGCTCCACCGTGGATTTCACAGGGGCCTCAGCAATCCTGCAGGTTTTATTTTAACGACTTTGGAATTGATTTTTTTTGAGGCTGCAACTTTATTTCGAACAACAGGGGGCACATCATAGGAGACAAAATGATAGTGGACTGAGAGAGAGGCAATGGAGCAGCTGGGTGCAGCGGGAGAAGGCGTCTGCCTTATCATAGCAAGTGTGAAGGAAATGAAAAGGAAGATGGGCAGCAGTCGGGAAGAAAGCAGAAAATCTCTAAATGTGCATTAGAAAGATGCCTCATTGAAGTGCTGTTCGAGTGGGAGTAAAAAAAAAAGATTTTATCATTCAAGGATAAGTAATGTAAAAAGCTGCATTTTTCAGTACGTAAAACTATATTGGGAATGGTTTTTCCAGACTTCACAACATTACTTACACATCCTCACATACATTAACATATCACGCAGTCATCTTCAATTTTATGTCAGGCTGGAAGATATTCTATGAAGCAAACAGATTTTAACACCACCTAAGACTAACCAGGGCTTATTTTGTAATGACTCTATTTAGTGAATTCTGAATTGCTTGAAGTTTATTTTGTAGGAATAAATTTGACTCCAAAAGTGCTTGGATTTCCCCGTAAAGTCGGTGGTAACAAACAGCCTGTTTACTTACGTATTTTATTTTTAAATTAAAAAATGGTCCAAAAATGAACCCTTATTTGGTGGCAGTGATCTCCTTCTATCTTCTGATAAATCTTCAAGACAAATTTGATTAATTTAGAATCAATTTCATACAGGACATACTAAAGTCATGTCACTGCTCTTATTATTTTTTCTATGCGTTTCTCCATTCCCCTGCTGTGCCCTCTGTTCTTTTTTCCCGCCTGTTATGTAAATCAATACCATCAGTGCAGGGATGAGGAGACAGCTGTGTTTCTCAAGGGGGGTCTCCTTCTGCCTGGCTGTGACCTGTCCAATCACAGCGGAGAGCGTCACAACCAGGGAGAAAAAAAAGCTAACCTTCTCCCTGGCTCTGATGCGCGCCACTGTGATGTAAAGCGTTAAACAACCCGGACTGGCACTCCTGCCGGCCTAGCCTATTAGAGCAGGAGCAAGGCTCTCATGTGGGGACCTGTACAGTGCTTAGACTGGGCCACTGTAAAAAACTGCGGCCCGGCCTAAAGCCCCTTAGTAACCACTGTGAAAAGGTGTATGGGTGGTCACTAAGTGGTTAATGGTCACTAAATTGATATTATCTCAGAGACCTAAATGTTGTATATATACAGTCAGTGTCAGTGTCCCTGATGAAAGATGACACTGGCTGGCCTGCCTGTTTACCTACAAGTCATCTCAGCCTCCTAATGCATTTATAACAATAAACTGGGTAATTTGTTACATTACCTAACCAGTTATTTATATGAACATTGACTGGTTGGGATGCTGTACACTGCATATCTACAGTACTGTATATGTACTGCAGTCAGTCTATTGTGCCGTTATACAGTATATATATATATATATATATATATATATATATATATATATAAAATAAAATTCCACAGCACTACCGGACGTAAATCAAAAAAGGTGTGATTTATTCACCAAGACAGCGACGTTTCAGTCCTCTTACTGGGACTTTTCTCAAGCACTGCTTGAGAAAAGTCCCAGTAAGAGGACTGAAACGTCGCTGTCTTGGTGAATAAATCACACCTTTTTTGATTTACGTCCGGTGGTGCCGTGGAATTTTATTTTTACGTAGCAAGGAGTTGATCATCTCCGGAGCCACTGGCACACCTACACATTATCTTGATTTTGCGGTGCTGCTTTCATTATTGCTGATATATATATATATATATATATATATATATATATATATACACACACACACATATATATATGTATTGCTGTTTCTTCAGACACTATAGTGGGCAATTTCCAATCTCAAAGAGACAGAAGAATTTGGGAACCCAAATTTATGGCACTTTTTGCTTATCTGTAAGATAATTAAGGGGTCATTTGCAAGATTTCTTTGATATCCTTCTGTTTTTCAAATGTTCATTCAATACACTATGGTGATCATTTAGTAAGATGAAATATGCCTATATTAGGTGTATTTCAGGCGCCGAGTGAGGCACAACAGTTAGTTGCGTTGCAATCTTCGATTTTCCCCCACTCATGCCAGATGGACGTGGCATGGGAGGAAAAGGGGATGGACCGGCAGGCCCCTTTCATTGTCTGATAGGTGCGGGTCCCACCGCTGTGACCTGCACCTATATAGAGAACGGAGTGGGGAGCGCTATGCCTGGAGGACCCCGAGTATCCCGGGGTCCGGTCATCACCAGGCGCAGCTCCCCACTGCTCCCATAGAGATGAATGGGAGCACACCGTGCATGCACAGCCACCGCTCCCATTCATTTCTATGGAGCCGACAGAAATAGTCAAGCCAGCGCTTGGCTATTTTCGACGGCCCCATAGAAATGAATGGATGGCGGCTGCCCATGCGCAGTGCACTCTCCATTCATTTCCCCGCTCCGTTCTTGATATAGGTGCGGGTCCCTGCGATGGGACCCGCACCTATCAGACAATGGGGGGCATATCCTACTAATATGCCCCTATTGTCTAAGATGGGAATAACCCATTAAGACCGACGTCTAAAACACAGTTTTTTTGTTTGTTGCCGTTTCTTCAGACACTGTAGTCTTGTGCCTGATGAAGAGACCTGGGTTGTCTTGTCACGTTACAACATTGCTTTTATTTTTGTTAGTCATTTAAAGGTTTCAATTTGAAAACTTATTTTGTTTCTCTTAATGAGAGCAATAAAACAGACATTTTCCTTTTGACATATCAGGATATAAACTTCATACATGTGATTATACACTGATTAATAAATACAAACAAATAATCCACTGTGCTCTGTATACCGTACGTATAAAGTAGTATATCTGCAATGCAGTGCTGGAAAAAACAAACACGTAACTGCACCCCACGATGTCTGTCAAAACTCATGTCTTTATGTGACTATCAGCAGCAGTCTATGATGATAGGTTACCCAGTGACAGCATGATGAAGCTCAGTGGGTGCAACTCCCCTCAGGAGAGGAAATATCATACACAATCCTATCTGCCTCTCTATTACACATCTCCTACCTGATAGCACTTCAGATTCCCATACTGATAACATGGCCCAATTCAATATCTCTCAGAGCAAGGAGCGTTTATGACTCTTCAGCGTAAAGGGCCACTACAACTGAAATCACATCTTACCTTGAATTGGAAAAAAAAGTTTGCAAAATTTATAGCTGAATTACAACTTAAAAGTTGGGTCTATGTTTTCCAAAACTGGAAAATATTTGATTAAGATTTTACCGGAATTTCCCTTACTCCTTTTCTTTATTATTCATTGGATGGATATTGATTTTATGATTTTACAATAAAGTAATGCATTTTTATTTATTATTATTCTTTATTTTCCCAGCATGCAGCCTTGGCCTGAACTGCTAAATCCAATTCAGAAGAATACCACATATCTGCTATAATAACATACAGAGAGAATGGTCAATTATGCTGTTTGCTATAAAGTATCGTGAGAATTGTAGATGTGACACTAGAAGAAATGCTACAGAGAATTAATGGGATATTTCCATTACAGACAATGGAGGCATATTGTTAGGATATGCCCCACTGTTTGATAGGTGCGGGTCTCCCCTCTGGGACCCACACCTATGCCGAGAACAGAGCGGGCAGAGTGGTGGCAGGAGGCCCCCGGGCTTCCCATGGTCCGGCCACCGCCAACCATTCTTCCCATGCAAGTGAATTGGAAGTTTGCGCTGCCACTGCTCCCATTCATCTTTATGGGGCTGACGGAAAAAGCTCTCTGCTATTATCAGTGGCCCATAGAAATGAATGGAGGGTGTGCCCTTCACCACCCTTCCTCGCTCCATTCTCGGCATAGGTGCAGGTCCCAGAGATGGGACATGCACCTATTAGGATTGCTAGGATATGCCCTCATTGTCTGTGATGAGAATACCCCTTTAACTATTCACAGCTCTTATAGGGGCATTTCCACCTTAGACATTGATGGCATATTTCTAGGATATTCCATGAATGTCAGATGAAGCAGAGCCTGTTCTGGACTTAGGTTACCCACTCCTATCACACAAGCACCGTCACACCAATCACCACTATGGAAGCTCCAAAAATTTCTGGCAGTCCAATAGAAGTAAATGGAGAGATGAATGAGTGAATCAGTTATTTTTGCAACCACCATAGCAGTGAATGGAGAGCATGCTGCCCATGCGCAGTGCATACTCCTTCACTTTAGGGGTCCTAAAGAAATGCCATTAATGTCTAAGGGCTTGTTCACATCACCGTTAGGGATTCCGTTCTAACTTTCCGTTATAATATCGTTATAACGGAAAATAACGGAATCCATAGGACGGAAATCAAAACGGACACCTTTAAGAGGCATTCAGTTTTGATCCGTCATAATAGAAGCCTATGGGCAAGCATAACGGATCCGTCTGGTTTCCGTTATGCTGGACGGAAACCAAAGTTCTGTCGACAGGATAATGACTAATAAAATTGGTGAACTGGAATTAGTTATGTGTGAGGAGGACTATGACCTAGTGGGAGTAACTGAGACATGGCTGGATGATACCGATGATTGGGCAGTCAACGTACAGGGTTACAGTCTGTTTAGAAAGGATCGCCAAAACCGGAGAGGGGGAGGCGTCTGCCTTTATGTAAAGTCCTGTCTAAAGCCCACACTGCGGGAAGATATAAGTGAGGGACATGAACATGTGGAGTCACTGTGGGTAGAAATAAATGGAGCCAAAAACAATAATAAAATACTAATAGGAGTTTATTATAAACCCCTTAGTATACCAGAACCCATAGAAAATCTACTTCTAAACGAAATAGACGAGGTGGCAAATCATAATGAGGTCGTTATTATGGGGGATTTCAACTACCCAAATATAGACTGGAAAACTGAAACCTGTATATCTCATAAAGGAAACAGGTTCTTGGAAATAACCAAAGACAATTACCTTTCCCAACTGGTTCAGGACCCGACAAGAGGGACGGCCATACTGGACTTAGTATTAACCAATAGACCTGACAGAACAACAGATGTGCAGGTTGGGGGACACCTGGAAAATAGTGACCATAACATAATAACCTTCCAACTGTCATTCAAAAGAGCGTTTCTTCAGGGAGGAACAAAAATATCAAACTTCAAAAAAGCTAAATTTAGCCAACTAAGAGAGGCCATAGGCCTAACTAACTAGGACAAGGTCCTCAAAAATAAAAATACAGCCACAAAATGGGATATTTTTAAAAGCATCCTAATATCTAATTGTGAGAGGTACATACCTTATGGGAATAAAAGGTTAAGGAACAAGAAAAAAAACAATGTGGATAAACAGAACTGTAAAGAAAGCAATAAATGACAAACAGAAAGCATTTAAATCACTAAAACAGGAGGGGAGCGAGGAAGCATTGAAAAACTATAAGGAAAAAAATAGAATATGTAAAAGACAAATAAAAACAGCCAAACTAGAGACCGAGAGATTAATCGCCAAAGAGAGTAAAACTAACCCTAAAATGTTCTTCAATTATATAAATGGTAAAAAGTATAAACCTGAAGGTGTCGGCCCCTTACAGAGTAATGAGGGGGGAGTTGCAGAGAGCGATGAGGAGAAAGCAAAGCTACTAAATATCTTTTTCTCCACTGTATTCACTGAGGAAAATAAACAGATGAAAATGTCAGATGAAATGCAGAATATAAAAGTAAATTCCCCATTAAAAGTGCCCTGTCTGACCCAGGAAGAAGTAGAGCTGCGTCTTAAAACGTTTAAAATAGACAAATCGCCAGGACCGGATGGCATACACCCCCGTATCCTAAGAGAATTAAGTAATGTCATCGCCAGACCCTTATTTCTGATATTTAAGGACTCTATACTGACAGGGAGTGTTCCACAGGATTGGCGCATAGCAAATGTGGTGCCAATATTCAAAAAGGGTCCAAAAACAGAGCCCGGGAACTATAGGCCGGTAAGTTTAACATCAGTTGTGGGTAAACTGTTTGAGGGTTTTCTAAGAGATGCTATCTTGGAGTACCTCAATGAAAATAAGCAAATTACTCCATATCAGCATGGCTTCATGAGGGATCGGTCATGTCAAACCAATTTAATCAGTTTCTATGAGGAGGTAAGTTCTAGACTGGCCCGCAGCGAATCAATGGATGTCGTATATCTGGACTTCTCCAAAGCATTTGACACTGTACCACATAAAAAGTTAGTATATAAAATGAGAATGCTTGGCCTGGGAGAAAATGTCTGTATGTGGGTAAGTAACTGGCTTAGTGATAGAAAACAGAGGGTGGTTATTAATGGTACATACTCAGATTGGGTCACTATAACTAGTGGGGTACCACAGGGGTCAGTATTGGGCCCTATTCTCTTCAATATATTTATTAATTATCTTGTAGAAGGCTTGCACAGTAAAATATCAATTTTTGCAGATGACACTAAACTGTGTAAAGTAATTAACACAGAAGAGGACAGTACACTGCTACAGATGGATCTGGATAGACTGGAGGCTTGGGCAGAGAAGTGGCAGATGAGGTTTAACACTGACAAATGTAAGGTTATGCATATGGGAAGGAATAATGCAAGTCACCAGTACATACTAAATGGTAAAATATTGGGTAACTCTGACATGGAAAAGGACCTAGGAATTTTAGTGTACAGCAAACTAAGCTGCAGAAACCAGTGTCAGACAGCTGCTGCCAAGGCCAATAAGATAATGGGTTGCATCAAAAGAGGTATAGATGCCCGTGATGAGAACATAGTCCTGCCACTTTACAAATCACTAGTCAGACCACACATGGAGTACTGTGTACAGTTCTGGGCTCCCGTGAACAAGGCAGACATAGCAGAGCTGGAGAGGGTTCAGAGGAGGGCAACTAAAGTAATAACTGGAATGGGTGGACTACAGTACCCAAAGATTATCAAAATTAGGGTTATTCACTTTAGAAAAAAAGACGACTGAGGGGAGATCTAATAACTATGTATAAGGTGTCGAGGTGGAGAATGGGGCGTGACTAAGACGCGTCCAGCCAGCTGAGCTCCCATGAGGGTTTGACCGTTCCTACTGGCGTGCTCACGAGCGATCCTGAGGTGGAGGCCGAGAGCTGGGGAGCGTGTGAGCTGCGTGACCCAGGCTGGTGATCCGTGGCTGGAGGTGCTGGGAGGCCCTGCGGTGCATTGCAGTGCTGCGGTTGGAAGCGGCTGCCGGCCGGGGCGGCGTGGTCTCGCGAGACCGGACGAGAGGATGTGGCGCGGGCCTGCGATCTGCCGGCCGAGTGGGATTCAGGGAGCAGACCCGGTCTGGCCTGACCGGGCGGACCTTGCCGGGAGAACGCTTGCCGCAGAGGACCGGGACCTGGCCGTGGTTCGGACAAATGGCTGGAATTTCCTGAGGTTTGATGAGCGGCGTGGGTGAGATCGGCAGAGCAGGAAACTGCATATAACTACTAACAAAAGGCAGCAGCAATCGCATGATGGTTGTGTTCCTAACAAACACAGCTTTACCATAGCTCCTTAAACTAATCTAACCGTTCTAACCTATCAAACTGCAACTTAGGTAATAAGCCCCCCTGGTCAAGAGACCGTATTGCCTCTGTGAATGAAACATCTATTGGACCATATGCTTTTTTTATTAATAACTTGCTTTGCTGGGGGAATAAGAGGTTAGGTGGAAGTAGAATCCTCCCCCTTAGACGATGTATTGGCTTTGCTAGGTAAACCTAGGTCTCGGGCAACTGCCCCCTGAGTGCGGAGCTGTATCCATTTTGCTTTCTGGACAGTGTATAATCCATTTACCTAGGGTTCGCAAATATAAGCCATGATGTATTTTAAATTAAAAAAAAAGTAGAGAATGTGAAAAAGGAAAGAACAAAAGTATTGTCAGAATGGACTATTTCCTTAACACCTGTGTTTGAAGGGGGCTTATTCAGTAATCGGTGCTGGCATGCTAGCAGGACATTTAGCCTCTTCCCGGATAGTGTAATAACTGATATCTAAGGCTATTGGATTCTGTAAACCCGGTGTTTGAATGGGGCTTATTCAGTTACACTGGCCGCTATACTAACAGCTGATATTACAGAAGAAAATTGTAGACACACGTTTTACAGCATTTATTTGCAGGGCAAAAGTCTCTATTTCTTGAATCATGAAAGGGCTTTTCCAGAGATGACAACCTTTGCAACCATTTTATCCTTCAATCTATACACGATAAAAAAAACTTAAAGAAGAAATTTAGCATATAGTATTGATTAAAAATCCCTACATTCTGTGCATACAGCTCCATTGCTGACCTGTGTGTCTTCATGGTTACAGACTACAAAGACTACAGTCTGATTCCTGCAGTTATATGTCCTTCTATCTGTTCCCTACTTTTTATAAACAGACATTCAGAAGTGCTCAAACACTCTAATAAATGTTCAATAGCAACTCTGTCCCTGTGATGAGACTTCTAGGACCATGGACAGGGCTAAATTTAATAAAACCTATCAATGTCTTCAGCTATCGATCCATCAGACTTGCTCTCAGGAACAGAATTGCTGTGAAAATAGATTATAATCATTGGACTCCAGTACAATTACCTTTCCACATTTAATGGGTTTTCAGGGAGTAAAATATTGATGACCTATACTAAAGATAGGTTATAAATATCTGATCAGTGGGGTTCCTACTACTTGCACCCCTGCAGATCAGACACAGCCTCTTTCTAGGCCAGAGATGTTACAGTCATTGGTCATCACATAGCCTATAGGAAGTTCAGTTCCATTTAAGTTATCGAACAAAACACCGTGACCTCTATAAACAGATGAGTAGGATCCTCAGTGATCAGATAATGATGACCTATCCTGGAAAACACTTTTAAGGCTAGAGGGAAAGCGGTCAACTGCTATATGAGCTATGTTATTTCATAATATGACTACTTAGAATTCAGTGCTTAAAAAGTGCAGTAAGCACCCTCGGCTCTGCTGAACCCAGATCTTTGAAGCAAGTTCTTACCATTCCTTTGAAATCCTAAAAAGGTTGAAAGGAATATCATTACAAGTGATGACTCCTCCTTGCTTTTCAGACTCAGTAACCTAATTGAGAAGACAGTGCACATCTGTGTGTAGAAGGGAAGGGAGCAGAAGTCTGAGTGATTGTGAGAAAGTCTTCATATCATATTATAACAAGTAATAATAGCAAACACTTCAATCCTACTTTCTGCACCTGGGTAACACTTACAGTATATTGTCTACTGTTTCTGGATCAGTACGGGACTGGATCGTAAATTTTTTGTGACATTTAGACTTAACCAGTCCACAAATATCTATGACTTTTTTCTTAAGGAATATGATCTTATAATGTCCGACTCCTCCATTGTCTGCCTCTCCTGCAGGCATTGTCTGCTCATTAGATGGTTCTTGTCCTACTTGTTATAGAAACCTGCTGAACAAGTCTATGGAGCAAGCAAGGAATGTCGCTGAAGTCCCCAGAAACACTTTGAAATCTAGAATAAATTGAAACCTTGCAATCCGACTTTAAAATTGTTCAGACCGCTATCAAAACAGGGTTTGGTTATAATTAGAGATGAGCGTAACGAAGTATCTGAAGTGGACTTTGATCTCAATTTCAGAAAAAAATTTGAAGCTGAATTTCCTTGCGCTTCATGGTAACGAATTGATTTTCCCTGAAATGGCGGTAAAAAATAAAAAAAAACATACCTCATCCACTTGCATGCAAAGAGTTCGCCACAGCCATCTTGATTGAAGATATTGGGCAAAATCTTGTCTGTGGTGACGTGTGACGTCACCAAGCCAGCTGGCATGATGACATCATCCCGTCACAGCACGTGATTTTGTGCGGTGTCTTCAAGCAAGATGTCCAAGGTGGGCTCTTGGCGAATAAATGGATAAGGTGAATACTTTTTGAAAACTAATTAAGCCCTAAAACCCTAATTTCCCTAAATAAGATGCCGCAATCAGCTATGAACGCAGCATTTGAGGGATTCAATGACGGGGAGGTGGCTGTCTTTGCACCAGATACATTCAAAGAAATGTGCTTTGTGATTAAGTAATTTGTCACAAAGCAAATTTCTTTGTAAAATTCGGCGAAGCAACCGAATCAAATTTTCCATAACTTTGCTCATATTTGGTATAACTGATATTCCTCCATGCCATGTTTCTACCTGGTTTTCATGCATGGTTATCATCAGTACCAAGACAGTATGGGGAGATGCCTAAACTCACTGGGCTTGACAGGGGGCATAGAAAAATGGTCTTTGCTTGTCAAGGCTTAGACGCAGCCAGGCAGGGTGCCCACTATGTTTCCCTTGTACTGTACAACTAGTTGTGAGCCCGTCTGGATGAGTGCCTCTTAAATACTACAGATATGTCCCCTGCTACATGCCTTCAGTTGCCCTTTGATATTTCATGTCAGCTTATAATGCACGGGTTTACTGCCAAAGCTAACGGACTGGTGCACAACATTATAATTGCATGGCATCTATACCTAGGTGCAGGAAATGTGTTGTGTAATGAAAAAAATGACTGTGACTGCATATACCTATAAAATAAAATAGTTGGCAAAATAACCTGAATTAGCAGTTTATTTATACTTTACACACTGACTTTTTTAAAAGGGTTACGTCATGACTGATGTAATAAAAATGAAAATCAGACATCATATAGTACATGACAACCTCTTTCTAACAAAGCTAGAACCAGCCCTGTATCTCACATGGATCCAGAGATCTCCACATTTATTGCTCCAATTGCTCTGCTATATTTATTTCTGGCTAACCTCTCATTGGGTGTGTCATATCTCAGTGGGTGTGCTCTTTCTGCTGCAACTTTTTCCCTATAACTGCCACAGCTTCTAACATAAGATATGGCCGGCAAATTGCGGTTCAAGATTTAAACAGAGCACGTGCAACCACCTCAGTGAGGTGGACAAGAAATTAAGATAAGAACAAACAGCAGGTGGTGCTATACACATACATTTTATTGAATAACTCACTGGCTATACTAAATTTTGAATTACATGCAATTACAAAAGTATTCAGGTGCTGGTTTGAAATATTTAGAGCATCTTTTATGGTACAACTCCTTTAAAGGTTTATTATCATCTCAGATATGTATGGCATACGCAGAGGACATCCTATAAAAGTCTGAGAGATGCAGATTCCACCTCTTGAACAGGGGTCACCCTGACCCCATCCTGCCTCACCCAATCCCACTGGTTATTGCATTCAGGCTGCTCGAGGTGGCTAGGTTTGTAGAAACAGCCGATCTCACTGTGCAATGCTGTTTTCATAGTTCCCATAGAAGGGAAGACATGGGACAGAGAACTATAGCATTTTGTTTTCAAAACTTGTTAGATGAGGGTTGGAGTAAAGAGATCCTTGTTCTAGATGTGGGTGTGGGTCCTACAGGTGGCGCCACATCTACAGGCATTTATGGCATATTCTCTAGATAAACCATCCATTCTGAGTTGAAAATACCCCTTTAAAGGGGTCGTCCCAGAAAAAATATGCCACAATTTTCAAACCAGCACTTTGATCTGAATACCTTTGTTTTTGCATGTAATTAAAAATTTAGCATAGCCACTGAGTTATTCAATAAAATGTTTCTGTTTAGCGCCACCTGCTGCTTGATTTTTCTTATTTCTTTGACCTGCTCACTGAGATGGCCGCACATGCTCAGTTTATCCTTCTACTGCCTCCTGAGCTGTGACAGGGAGAACATGGACACGCCCCCTGAGCTGCAGCAGAAAAGACACTCCTCTGAGCTGTCAGCTTGATATAAATCTCCAAGAGCAATGAATGTGGAGATCTCTGAATCTATGTGAGCTACAGGGCTGTTTCTAGATGTGTAATAAAGAGATTGTCCTGTACTGTGCGATGTCAGATTTTGGCTTTTTCTTCTAAAAGCTGTACAATGCTTGTATTTGGTTTTGCATCAGCTTCAGGGTGACTAGGGCTAAGCTGCAGTACCACACATAATCTGTTGACAGGTGTGGAGCTGTTACTGGAAGAGAGCAGCCATGTTTTTTTAATTCTGTACAACCCCTTTAATTAATTGTTATGATTAAATCCTTGGAAAGTATGGAAAGCCAAAGCCATGAGTTTTCGTTCACCTTACAACATCTCTGATGGCCAGCAGCAGGAAGGAGAAGAATAGATGAAGTCAATAGCGTCAGCTGAAAACAATGCCGCTACCACACATACATCGATCACAAGAAAATCAGATGGTCCGTAGAAGGCTAATTTCAGAATGTAGGCCAAGGTTGAGAAAATTCACCAAGGCCAGCATTAGTGACAGAGCTGTGATTGATGGCTTCATACATCATCGTGTCCACACCAAACTGTAGCTCAGACAAAGCCTCCTCATTTAGTAATTGATATTGTGACCGTTAATGAATGAATATCTCTGTCCTTTAACGCTTCCTAGCAGAAAGCTGCAGTCACTTTACTCAGATTTAAAGGTAGACTGGCTAGCAACCAGGGGTGTAACTACCATAGTGGCAGACCATGCGACTGTTATGGGGGCCCAGGGCAAGAGGGGGCCCAGTCTTAGTTGGCATTATCTTCTCTTCTACTGGAGGTGAAAACTTGGTCAGGACTCTACCCTCTAAAGGAACAACTTGGGCTGGCACGTGTGCTGTAGTCTACCTCCAGAGGACAAAGTCCTCACTGTTGTATACCAGAACTGAGAAGACTTTGCCCACTGCATGGATACCACTGCACATGTGCCATCCCAGGAGATATTTTACAGCCACATACAGTGATGTGACAGATAAGTGAAGCTTTAAGTCAAGGACAAGTGGGTGGCATGGGGCAGCATTTACTGGAACTGATCCACCACCAGCGATAGGGCTTTATTAAGACCGGCGTCTAAAACGCCAATGGGCTGGGTAAATCCGGTTTCAGTATGTCTGATCGTTTTATTCTCAGTGGGTAAAAGCTTCCAGTAGTCATGTTTGGCATCAGCTTATCCCCCTCTCTCCATTGGGAACACATGCATGCTTGGATAATCCAAGTGTGCATGTGTATGGAGGACCGAAAGAAATAGCTGTCTGCCGAGCAAGAGTTTGGCCGGCAGGTATCTAGAGTGTGCGGACACCATTAGTGAGGAACCATTGTAATCAACTGCATCAGTTTTCCAGTTAGAAACATCTGTGCGGTGTTAAAGGGACTTTCTGAAGCGCTTTGAACACCATTGGTGGTCCAAGATCACAGACTTCATCAATGTCATCTTCTCATGTATCCGAGACATATCAAAAGATCATTTTTGATTTCTCCTCTAAAGCTGCAATATTTCAGGCCGTCTTCTGCTGTTGATGGACTGGATGTTCCAGAAATATGTTGGCTTTTGTAAGTACAATCCAAGACAATATCCATGTATTTGATTATAATTGTGCCTCATTCACAGCAAATTGTAAGCTGATTACAGAGGGTCAATGCCACTCCAGAATTCACAGTACACTATGGGGGGAATTTATCATTAGGAGAATATTTGAAGTCAGTTTTGCTTGCATCTATGTTGGAGTGCTTTGTGCCACATTTATCAAACGTCACAGGTTGTTTGATAAATGTGGCTTGTCCTTAAACCTAACACTTCTGTCTAGAGAAGCTACTTCACTTTTCCTACTCCACCCTCCTCCTGGAGTGAGATTGCGACTATTTTGCGACTTTTTTTAAAAAGTCGCAATGATAAATCTGGAGTGAAACTCATTAACATAGCTAACCACACCCACTTTTCCACCCATATTACAAACTGGAGTGAGTGGTGTACACATGCAAAAAGTCGCAAAAAAATGCGCAAAAAAGTCGCAAAAGCCCTATCGTGCGACTTTTTGAAGACAGAATTCTGGAGTGAAGGTGTGATAAATCAGGGCCTATGTCTTTCCACTCTCACGTACATCAATGATATTTTATTGAGACTTTTTTTACCATGTTTGTGTCTTTTGTTTAAAAAAAATGATTTTTACTTTGAATTGTTAGCTGGAAATATATTTCATCAGTCGTATTGTCTGAATCTTTCCTCTCGCAGGATACATGTGCAGTATTTCTTCTGTTGGAGGTGACAAAAGCCAGTAAAGTCTGCCCTCTGCTGGTGATAGGAGTGAATGTCAACGGATTTTTATTTTCTTTTCAAGATACTTTGAAAACAGAATAAATTCTTCAAAATGTTTTGTGTAACTCGAGACACTAATTTAATCCAATGTACAGATGTAGCGAATGTTAACAAGATACTGAACACAAAAAAAAAGTCAAGCTCGAGTTCACTGCAAATGTGTATGTAATGCATTAAAGAGGAATTCCACAGATTATGGTATAACTATCAGATCAGAACCCCCTACTGCTGGGACCCTCACCGATCACAAGAACGAGGGCCCTGTACCCTGTGGAGTTCCTCTGAAATAGATGAAGCGGATGGTTGGAAAACTGTGTCACCACTCCATTAATTTCTATGGGAACACTGGAGATATCTGAGTGCTGTATTCAGCTACCTGTGGCGCTCCAATAGAAATCAATGGACTGGCAGTACGCATTTCTGAAAAGCCACTTCATCCATTTCAGGGGGCTGCATAGGGTACGAGGCCCCCGTTCTCAGGCAGAGTCCCTTTCTACAGGTCAATGTACTTTATTAAGTACACATCAACTGCTGCAGAACCTCTTTCAAAGTCTAAGGGAGAGATTTTTGTCTACCCAACTAGTACCTCGGAATGGAAGCCAAGTTTGGTTTCAAGTTTTAAAGTGGTTTTCCACTTTAAAAATCAACTACCAAAGTTATTCAACGAATAACTAAATTCGGCTCATCGGAGCCCATACATTCTAATACTGTATGGAGATGGATCTCCATGCAGTATTATTCTGAAGTTTTGAACGAAGCGACTTCAGATGAAGCATCCGCAGCTCTCTCCGCTTAACACTAGTTACATCCTATATCATTTTTTTAGTATTCACGTGCATTAAAGCGGTATTCCAGGATTTTGTTACTGATGCCCTTTCTGTGGGGATAAGAGGGATGGACCCCCACAAATATTGATGATCTATCCTGAGGAGAGACCATTGATATTAAAATCCTGGAATTGCCATTAAATGGATTGTCCCACAAAAAATATTCTACAATTTCAAACCAGCATCTGGATCTGAAAGCTACTGTAATTGCATGTAATTAAAAATTTATCATACCCACTGAGTTATTCAATAAAATATATCTGTATAGCACCACCTGCTGTTTGTTATTTTTCTTATTTATTTGTCCACCTCACTAAGAAGGCCGCACATGCTCAGGCCGCACGCCTCCTTAGCTGCAGCAGAAAAAACACTCCACTTGAGCTGTCAGCTTGATATAAATCTAGCAGAGCAGTGAATGAGGAGATCTCTGGATCCATGTGAGGCACAGGGCTGGTTCTAGCTTTGATAGATTTTGCTGTCTGACTTTCATTTTTTAATATTAGTCATGGGATAACCCCTTTAAGGTTTTTAAAGCAAGACTTAAAGAAAAAGTCATTAGGGAGATTTCTCAAACTGGTGTAAGGTAGAACTGGCTTAGTTGTCCATAGCAACCAATCAGATTCCACCTTTCATTTTCCAAAGGAACTCTTAAAAATGAAAGGTGGAATCTGATTGGTTGCTATGGGCAACTGAGACTGAGAAATCTCCCCCATTATGTCATACGTGAAAGATTCTGGTCAGATAGTTATCCTAAATGCCTGCCGTCGTGACTCTATTCAGTCTAATCGAAAAGACAGATTTTTACAGTAACAAATCAGTACAATTTTAATATTCCCAGTGAATAATGCATCTATATTCCCATAACGTATAAAGGTAACACACAGAGATGTATCAAAAGTGTTGGTACTGGAAAGTGCTCTACATGTGAGGAAAACAACTGCTGGTACAAGGATGCTGTCTTCTCTACATCATTGCTGTCAATGATGAAGGCATCAGTCTGTCAGTCTGAAGTCTGTCATGAAGGCATCAGTTCTCAGTGAATATAAGCCTCTGACAACCACTAAGGCTGCTTTCTATATTGGTGGTCACCAACTTTGAAGTCAAGTGGTTGCTAAGCAACCACTTTGTAATTTTAGGGGAAAACACACAGAAAGGGTAGATCTATATAAAACAGAGAAAAAAAATACTCATTTCTTATGGTATATTCATTAGTTGTCCATGAGCTCTGCTTAGTGTGGCGGGTAATCTCCCTTCAAGTGAATGAGGTTAAGCTGTAATACTACAGGGTGGTCCACAAAAAAGTAGCCCACCTCCAATACCTCCAAATCAAAATGCTTAATGGTTAATCTGTCGTAGTTGCCTACAGCAACTAATCAGAGCTCAGCTTTTAGTCCCCTCAGGGCTCTAAAAAAATTAAATCTGAGAGCTCCGATTGGTTGCGATGGAGACAGACTTACTAATAGTAAGTTTGATTTGGAGATATTACAGGTGGGCTACTTTTTCATGGGCCACCCTGTACATACAAGAGTGGTGCTGTTTTGGGAAGAAAAACAAGCTCTTTTTTTTTTGTAATCCTGTACAACCAATTATACAAACAAGCTGCAAAGCTAGACACTAGTATTGAACATGGACTTCGATCCAAATTTCAGGGAAAATTCGATTTGACTCGTGCTTCCATGAAATGGTAGTAAAAAATAAAATAAAAAAATTATGCTTACCACATCCGTTTGAATGCAAAGAGTCAGACGCCGCCATCCTCGATTGAAGATCCTGCACGAAATTAAGATGGCGGCACGCGGCTCGTCACAATCAAGTGGATGCGGTAAGAATGATTTTTTACATTTATTTTTTATTTTACACTTTAATATTAATGATCAGCTATGAATGCAGCATCTAAGGCCTCATTCACATTTCCGTTTTTCACTGACGTATGTTTTTTCTGCATTTTCTGTGGACAGCACACATACCCATTAATTTAAAGGTGCTCAAATTTCAGTATTTTTTTAATGACCGTGGGTCAGTAAAAAAATCACGGGGACATGCACTACTTTGATCCGTGATGTGAACCAAGCACGCCCATTGAAGTCTATGGGTCCATGAAAATCACTGACACATATCCGTGCTGTGTACGTTTTTCACTGAAGACTAATAGGAGATTCTCTGGAAATTGATTTTCAGCTGAGCAATGAATTGTATGAATTACAGATGACACATGCATGGTAAAGACGGACACACGGACCAACTATGGATCCTTCATGGATAGCTTCGCAGATGAAACAAGTACGTTTTTTTTCACGGACATGACACTGACATGGAAATGTGAACAAGGCCTAAGGGGTACAATGGCATTGCACACATACTTACAAAGAAATGTGCTTTGTGATGAAGTCGTTCATCACAAAGCAATTTTTTTTTTTTTGCTAAATTCGCTGAAGCAGCCAAATCAAATTTTACAAAACTTTACAAATCTCTACTAGACACAGTCACTGGACAAGAAAGATGATCTTTTTTTTATTATTATTATTTCTGTATAACCAATTATACAAACAAGCTGAAATACAAGAAACAGCCCATGAATTTTCTTTGACTTTCTAATATACAACCAACAGTGCAAACCAAGCTGTTGTGCATCAGAGCATGTTAATTTTTTTTTTTTTAGCAGCTTGTAGCCAATGAGCCCTCTCGACTCCAAAAAAAGGGGAAAAATAGTCCTTCCCCAAACTATCAAGTAACCATGCGTGAATAAAGGACTCAGGCTCATTACCTTCGACCCCGACTGAAAGACCAAATATCTTAATATTACGTCTTGATCTGTCTTCAAGATCTATGATTTTACCCTTTAATGCACCCCTTTCTTCCTTTAAAGCTGAAACATCACTTTTCATAGCTTCAACTTCACATCTCATATCCGAGACAGCTGTCTCTAGTTCCAAGAAGTTTGCTCTTACTTTATTCAAATCATGTCTGCAGGGGCGGTTTGGCCATAGACCCTACAGGGAAATTTCCGGTGGGCCGATGCCCAAGGGGCCACTCAAACCCTCCTGATGGCTGCAGGCCATGTACACAATGATCTGATGCTCAATGGCCTGAACGCAACTGTATTACTGTCCTCATGATGGTTCTGCTGGGGCGGTATACTGTTCTGCACTACAGTATTTCAGGCCACACCTACTTTGGTTGTCTCCACATACTTGTTTTGTCCTTTCTTTCTGTCAGTCTGAATCCACCTACAACATGGGGCCACTTTTAGTTTTTTTTTCCAGGGCCACTTTAAGTTCCCAATCGGCTCCTGCAAGTCTGATAGGTGATATATCAGTCTTGACCAACCCCATTTGTGTTGATAAATTCTCTAGGGCCTCATTGGTTCACTTGACCTGTAAGAAGATTTCACCTAGGATGTTAGAGTTCTCCTTACTTGAATCAGGCTTTTTGATGGGAATCGCAGTTAAAGACTCCACCTGTGCAACTTCCTCAATTGAGCCTTCACCTGAAAGGTCCTGATTTGTACCTTTTGCGCTTTCCCTCTGATTATTTTTAAGGGTATTCCTTGTTTTAGTTGTTTGCACTTTCAAATATTTATCAATCTTAGGAGAGCCCCCTTCTATCCTACCCCCAGTACGACTTTTAGGGGAGGATAATTCTCCAGATTTTCTACTGTTTTTAGAAGCCATAGTCCTCAGCCGCACAGAGTCACGCAAATCACGGCTACTAATATGGATATAGATATAGAGGAACAACGTACAATAGACAAAGGACTATAACTCTTCCATTGATGATAAAGCACAGCCCAGTATATAACTTTATTTTCGATCCTCCAGTCCGCCTCAGCCTTATCACTGCTCCCCTCCGCTTTTTTACTTTAGTTAGTTGCTAGTCAGGTTTAGTTAGTTTAGTTAATTAATTTAGTTAGCTTAACTAATATATATATGGCTCTTCATTGCCCTTTCCTTTGAATAGCACCAGCCACACAAAAGTCACAGTCACATGCAGTAGCGGTTTAGGGGTTAAAATAGCAGAGTATATGGTATCGTTAGTTGATTAATAATGCAGTGGGATGCCATAGGGATGACATGTAGCAGTTAGTAGCTTAGGAAGAGCAGGCCGTTAAAGATCCTCCAGCAAAGCAGTTCTCAAATACAACCAGCTTCCATCCGGCTTCACGTCAGGGCACTGAAGGGCCGAACCATATACCAGAATCCTACAAGCTGGAGCACAGATTTAACCCCAAGCGACGCTGGAGGCACACAGGCAAAGCAGGTCAAGAGGTGCAGGTCAGTTACTAATCCCGTGAGTTGCATGGGACGCCATCCACACTTCCACCGTCAGCAAGCAGGCAGGAGGTCCCTGGCTCGAGTGCTGAGCAAGCGCAAGCAGGCATGGAAGCGGGCGGTGGGCGCGGCCAGAGAAGCGGGACACGCCCACCTACGCAGCGCTCGACCCTGTCATCTGAGAGCATGTTAATTTAATTTTTACTTTTCCTCAGTGGTAGAATATCTTCTTGAAAATGAATGAATCAGTCTAAACACTTTGGCCAGTGTACGTGATATAAAGCCTCCTGGTGGCTTGTAAAAGTGATCTACAGTACGCAGTCACATACCATATATAAGTCACCATCCTGTCAATATCCAGTACATCACTGCGGCTGCACAATGCTTGGCCCAGCTGAAAAAAAAAACGGTTCCCTGGCCAATTCCCTCAGTAAAGCCTGACATTACAATGTCATTAATCCTATACTCTGCCGTGTAAATTTAAGACCTAATTGCATTATTTTATATTTGGGATATTATACCATAGCTGCCGTCTTCGCTTTTAATGATCTTATTTTGCCAGATTGTTCATCACGTCGGATGAAAAGCTGAAATGCTAAGAATTTTCTACTGTATGTTGGTCAACGAGGAATATTTCTGGGGACCCTGGTTACAAGGCTAGTTTCAGAACAACGCTAAAATCTTCTGGAAAGCTGTTTCGGTAGAGAATTTCATCATATCCGGCATAGACGGAAATGGCCATAGCACCGCCATCTGGGGTGCACCACCAATGAGTCCATTTGAGGCGATCGCCTCAGGTAGCACCAGGCAGGGGCAAAAGTGGGGCAGCTGAAGGCCCATGGGCTAAGGGAAGGGGTCAGGGTAAGACATTTGGGGGGGGGGGCGCTGTATCAGTTTTCGCCTCAGGCTGCAGGACGGCCAGGTGTACCCCTGACCGCCATGACCTATTGACTATAGTAAAATCCAACCTTTTCCAGCATTAGTGACGGGATTTGGCCGGATTAAAAACACTTGTTTTTTTTGTCTGGCTGAATCCCGCCACTAATGTCGAAAACAGGCCAGATCCTCACCATTATAGTTAATGGTCTCCTGCGGACAAAGGTAGTATTTGGCTATATATCGGATACGATGAAGTCAGGCTGGCTGTTCCTCTGCTGTAAGATTTTAATGCTAGTGTGCAACTAGGAAAAGTTATGTTTTCAGGGCTTGTTTGTGGTGGATTTGAGAAAAAAAATCCAACATTGAAAAACACGTTAGGGTATGGCCACGCGTATGACCATATTTTATGTGGAAGTTACATATGGATTTCACTGTGAATTTTGCAGCGGATTTCTCACTGATTTCACCCTCTGCATTGCAAAAGGTGAAATTTGTGTTGGATAACGGCAGAATAAATTGTCATTTTTCAGATATTAAATTATGTGTGTGATATGTCAAGCTACGTGAATCCATTACAGACATTTCCCATAAGGTGTGCATGAAATTCGTGACAGGACATCTGTCAGCAGATTTATACCTATGAAACTGGCTGACCTGTTACTAGTGATGATCGATCACCCCGATGCTTGGGTGCTCGGGTGCTCTGGCCGAACACTAGGTGGTGCTCGAGTTCTCGGTCGAGCACCCGAGTATAATGGAAGTCTATGGGAGAAGACCAGGCACCCCCTGCTCTGCAGAAAGGAGGGTGTCTGGTTGATAGGGAAACATGAGAAAATGGTGGAAACACCACTGAAATGGTTAGGGAACAGCATGGGGAGGATGTCTGGATGCATCTTGGACGCCGAAGTCGCTGCTATTAATGATGATGTCCGACTATTACGGTACTTTTACGGAATGACAAAAATACCCCCCAAAACCCAAGACAACATCGATTTTAGAGGAAATATTGTTAGGAAACATATGTTTACTTGTACGTAAAGCGCAAGTAGCAGCAGACCCTCACCCCAAATGTGTTTGAGTGTCAGCAGCACTGAACATCAACTTGTCAGGATGAGGACCATAGCGAAGAAGTAACATAGTGACATAGTAACATAGTTTATAAGGCCGAAAAAAGACATCTGTCCATCCAGTTCGGCCTGTTATCCTGCAAGTTGATCCAGAGGAAGGCAAAAAAAAGGCAAAAAATTCCTTCCTGAAGAGGAAGTAGTGGACGATGAAATCACTGGCCCAACATGGGAAGGAGGCAAGCTGAGCGAGGACAGCAGTCCAGAGGGGGAGGGATCCGCAGCACCGCAACAGGCTGTAAGAGGTGGCGGGGTGGCAAAAGGGAGAAGGCAGGCCAAACCAACAAGTGTGGACTTTAAAAGAATTGTCATTTACAACCTGTACCGTACCAAAATGAGCAGTGGCATGAACACTAGCAACCTGACCACCACCAGCATGATCTTCATGGCAGCAAAGCACCCTAATAGGTGGGCCAAACACCTGGATCCACAATCGGTGTCTGCGGGTCACACCACTGCCTCCTCTTCCCTGTGCTACGTGCTAGCCAAGACGCAGGCCCAGATGCCTCCCCCCCTGCACCTGTACCCTTGCAAGCACCACCAGCGAGCACATACACTTCTGTGTCCCAGCACAGCGTACAGATGTCCATACCCCAGGCCTTTGAACGAAAGTGCAAATACCCAGCCACCCACCCACAGGCCATAGCACTAAATGCACACCTTTACAAATTGCTGGCATTGAAAATGTTACTTGTGGACACTGAGGCTTTTCGCAGTCTGATGGCAACGGCTGGCCCTCGTTACTCAGTACCTAGCCGCCACAATTTTTTCCGGTATGCCCTCACCGCCTTACACCAGCATGTGTCCCATAACATAACTCGTGCCCTGACCAATGCAGTTACTGGGAAGGTCCACTTAATGACTGACACATGGACAAGTGCTTCTGGCCAGGGACGCTACATTTCCCTGATGGCACATTGAGTGAACGTTGTGGAGGCTGGGAGTGAGTCGTACCCTGGGATGGCACAGGTGCTACCGACGCAAAGGATTGCAGACCTACTTCCATCAGGATTTCCGCCACCACCTACATTAGCGGCTGCAACCCCTCCTTCTCCTCCACCATTTCCATCTAGGAATTCCCACCTTGCAGCACCAGTCAGACATCAGTCAGTTGCTGGAAGCAGTTTAGCACAGCGGTGGGGAAGCGGCAACAGGCTGTGCTGAAACTTATTTGCTTAGGTGATAAATAACACACCGCCACAGTGCTGTGGCAGGATATAAGGGACCAGGCTGAGCTGTGGCTCTCGCCACTCAACCTACAACCAGGTGTGGTTGTGTCTGATAACGGCCGCAACTTGGTGGCGGCTTTGGAGCTCGGCAAGCTCACACACATACTGTCACGCTCAGGTGTGGGGGGAAAACCACACAGAGCATAGGAGGGAAAGAAGATTAGACCTGGAAACTAAGGAAGGTAGATGGACACCTCCTAAAGGAAACCATGACTCTAATCCTGATTGACTACCAGTATTAACAGGCCTCAAATGTAGGTGAGTTCATACACAGGAACTTAAACCAAACTGACCCTGGAACTAATGACAGGAATAAGTCTCCCTCAGGCCAAACAACTGCTTCAACTTAGGGATTCAGTGGTTTCTCAAAAACTATGTTTTTTGCCTGAGCTGCTGGTGAAGGTGCACATTTCCGAAAGTCCCCTACAGCTTCCGCCGGTGTGGCAACGCTGCAGCAGCGCTTACACTTGCCAGCTCACTGACTGCTGTGCGACCTGAGCACGCGCTGGACCTCTACCTGCTCACAATAAAGACGGACAGCGCTGCATGTGGAAAAAGGTTCTGATAAGCGGCCTAGTGTCACAACTAGGAGGGAAAAGTTTTGTAAAATGGTAAAGGAGTACCTAGCTGACAATGTCAACGTCCTCAGCGATCCCTCTGTGCCTTATAATTATTGGGTGTCTAAGCTGGAGGTGCTGGCCTGCCCTGCCGCTAGCATTTTGTTGGAGAGGTTATTTAGTGCCGCTGGGGGCATAATAACTGCTAAGCGCATCCGCCTGTCAACAGAAAATGCTGATTGTAATCAAAATGAACAAGGCTTGGATTGCCCCTGACTTTGCTACCCCACCAGAGGAAAGCGGCTGAACATAAAGGACTTTAAATGTGGCTTTTAAGGTGTATTGAATACACTGTATTTCCATGAACCCCTTCGTCTTCTCGTCCTCTTCCCCCATCATATCAAACTGCTTATTTGGCTGCCCTCGCCATTAAATATTTAAGAGGTTCACCAGCACGTCCTCACCCCTAATTTTTTAACCAAAAAATTTACCTCACTCTGGTCCTCCTCCTGACATGTTGACCTAACAAGAACCTGTCTTGCGCTGCCCTCCAAACTGAGACATGAAGTTAGGAGTTTTGGAGGACTTTGTTTCTTGTGCTCTACCAGCAGCCACTGTTTCACCACGCCCACCGTGCACCATCAGCAGCACGCCTACTTCCCTGTCCCTTTCTGCTCGCCTTGCGCATACTAAATGGTATATATGCAAGTTTGTCTAAAGTACAGTTGCGCAGATTTTTTTTAGTGTATGAGCAGAAAAATTTCACAGAATGAGTAAACGTTATGCAGCAGACGCAGCGCAGGTAATGTCACATACCTGTGCTGCATGTGCAGTATAACCTTTCTGTATCCTAAATACCTGACATCCAGTGTATTTTTTTCTGCCGTTATTCATATAATGTATAACGTTTGCGCAATCAGGCACAGATAGTGTAGGGATAAGATTTGGCTAGGCAGGGTTAGTTGTTCTGTTGAAAAGACCCCAAAGTCCTTTTAAAGACTTTTGTTATATCTGGCTGCAATATTGTTATTCTTGATGGTCAAAATTTGCGCAAGTTTGCCTCTCCTATACACCTAACATTTATTGCATTTCTTTTTGTCGCTAATCGCGGTGACATTATATGTGCAGGACAATGTATGTTTCTCCTATGTAGCTGACATTTATTGTGTTTCTTTCTGCCGCTAATCACAGCGACATTAGTAATGTCGCCTTCAATAGCTGCAGAAAAAAAATACACCGGATTTCTGTTATTTGGGAAACACAAATGTTAGACAGCAGACGCTGAAAAGGTGGTGCTAAGGTCAGGCAACTTTGCACAATTTTTAACCCACCACAAAAATAATATATTGCAGCCAGATATAACAATGGACTTTTGTGTCTTTTGAACAGAACAACTAGCCCTACCTAGCCAAATCATATATGTGCCCCCTTGCGCAAATGTTATACAGCAGATGCAAAAGAGGTACTGCGGCCTTAATTAACGGCAGAAAAAATAGCAACGGATGTCAGGTATATAGACTTTTGAAAAGTTCTAATGCACACGCTGTGCACGTAGTGGTAGTGTCAGGCACACTTGCGTTCTTTTTGCCCCAAAAGAAAAAAAATGCAGCCAGATTTAACAATGGACTTTTGTGTCTTTTGAACAGAAATACTAGCACTACCTAGCCAAATCTTATCCCTACACTATATGTGCCTCCTTGCACAAATGTTATACAGCAGACGCAAAAGAGGTACTGTGGCCTTAATTAACGGCAGAAAAAATACCAACGGATGTGAGGTATATTGACTTTTGAAAGGTTCTAATACACACACTGTGCACGTAGTGGTAGTGTCAGACACACGTGCGTTCTTTTTGCCCCAAAAGAAAAAAAAATGCAGCCAGATTTAACAATGGACTTTTGTGTCTTTTAAACAGAAATACTAGCCCTGCCTAACCAAATCCTATCCCTACAGTATAAGTCGCTCCTTGCGCAAGTTATACTGCAGACGCAAATGAGGAACTGTGGCATAAATTAACGGTAGAAAAAATACCAACGGATGTCAGGTATATAGACTTTTGAAAGGTTCTAATACACACGCTGTGCACGTGCTGATAGTGTCAGGCACACTTGCGTTCTTTTTGCCCCAAAAGAAAAAAAATGCAACCAGATATACCAATGGACTTTTGCGTCTTTTGAACAGAAATACTAGCTTTGCCTAGCCAAATCCTATCCCTACACTATAAATCCCTCCTTGCGCAAATGTTATACAGCGAGACGCAAAAGAGGTACTGCGAGCTTAACAGCAGAAATAATAGCAAAGGATGTCAGGTATATAGTATACAGAGAGTATCATACAGCATGCAGCAGCTGCACAGGTGGCATTAATGGCAGGCCACCTAGCGCTATTTTTAACACCCCCAAAATAAAATAAAAAGTTTGCCAGCAAGATATAATGACCCTTAAAAGGGCCTTTGGGTCTTTTATGAGCAAATTCTATCCCTGCCTAGTGTTCTTCTGTCCCTACTCTATCTGTCCCTGCTTGCAGCAGCTCTCCCTGGCTCGGTATGAGCTGGTCACATGTCACCGGGTGCTTTATAGCACCCGATGACGCGTTCCCGGCCAGCCAATCACTGTAATGCCAGTAGCTGACATGGCTACTGGCATTAAAGTGAATGCCAGTTCCTTCCCGCACGCTAATTGGCTAATTAGCGTGCGGGGAGGGGACTCGAGTATGTTGCTCGAGCAAACGCGGTGTTCGACCGAACACCGCGTGGTCACGAGCGCCGCCATGTTCGGCCGAATAGTGTATTCGGCCGAATATGTTCACTCATCACTACCTGTTACATATGCACTTGGCAGCTGAAGGCATCTGTGTTGGTCCCGTGTTCATATGTGCGTTGCTGAGAAAAATGATGTTTTAATATATGAAAATGATCCTCTAGAAGCAACGGGGGCATTGTTACACCTAGAGGCTCAGCTTTCTCTGCAACTGCTGTGCTATCTGCGCTTTCATTGACAGGATCAGGCAGTGAAAACATCATCACGTCTGGTTCTGAATTCTTCTAAAGTCAAAGTGCACAGGGTGCAGCAGCTTCAGAGAAAGCTGAACCTCTAGGTGTAATGACAACACCCCCGTTACTCCTAGAGTCTCATTTCCATATAATAAAACATCATTTTCTCAGTAATGCGGACACATATGAACATGGGACCAACACAGATGTCTTCAGCTGCCAAGCGCACATGTAACAGGTCAACCAGTGTCATAGGTACAAATCTGCTGACAGATGCTGTTTAAAATCTCATCCACTGTATCAATCTCCAATTTTATGCGAGGTTGCATTAACCATGTTTTTCTCCCACTGTCTCCCAGTCATCCAAAATAGAGCTATCAAAGAACATCTAAAAATTCAGATAGTAAGATGAATATCAGAGTGCTTTGCTTGAAGGGAACCATTTCTTTAAAAATTAAAGATGTCATCCCAGCACAAAATGCATTTATTTTACAGATTAAAACAATATTTGCCATTTACATGCATTAGAAAAAGAATCCATTGCATATTTAGGCCATTTACTTTCATAGTATGGCGCCATCTGGTGTTCAAAAAGTATAGAAATTTGCACCTCCACCCAATGAGCTGAGTGCTGGTAGACACCCACGATCAATCACTCTCCTCACTGTCAGACCCACATTCCTTTTCTTTAGCTTAGTTATTCACACATCAGTGTACGGTCAGTGATTTCCGTCAGTTATTGTGAGCCAAAACCAGGTGCGACTCTAATCACAGAACAGGTGCATGTCTTTCTATTATACCTTATGTATGTAGAGGCTCCAATGCTGGTTTTGTCTCACAATCACTGATGTACGGTCGGGGTATCAGCATTGCGGACTGCAAACAGCTAGTCTGCAATATACGGGGATAGGCCATATGCACTGCATATTACTGATGAGGACCCATTCACTTGAATGGGTCCGCAATCCTTAAGATACGGTTTTGTGCAGAGTGGGGACATGGATCGGAAGACTACAGAAGTACTATGAAGTGATTCCGTGGGATTTCGTCCGTGCCAAAAAATACCTGTTCTATTTTTTTGCAGTGCGGAACATATCTTGCTAATCGTAGACCCATTCAAGTGAATAGGTCCACCTCCGCAAACATGTGCACTCAGCCAGTACCCTTACATTGCAGACCGCTATTTGCAATCCACAGCACAGGCATAGGGCACACACGCTCATATGCATGAGCCCTAAGACCTATAGAAGTTGTTTCTGTGCTGGCCAGGGAAGAACTAGTAGCACTGCAATAGCATAGCCCTGAAGATTGTATCTGAGGAGCGACTTGTGAAGACACAATGTAGTCCATGCTGCTGTCTGAAAAGGAACTTTGGGGTGACTAAATTCATGACTGTTAAAGGGAGGAGGGGCCAGACTTACTTATTGGGGACTATATGGACAGCTGTCAGAGGGGGAAGGAGACTCACTGACTGGAAGTGATGTAAAACAGGGAGACCTATAACGTCTGTGCAAGGACTTTTTGGAATTGAAGGCAGAAAACATAGAACTAGGGCCTGTGACACCTCCCTGCAGCCCGCTCGCAGGATTATAAATAGAAGGTTACAAAGAGAAGGGAAAAAAAAACACAATAAATTATATTTTATGGGATGAAATAGTGTAAAGTCATTTAAAATAGTAGTTAAAAACGTTTTGGGACTTAAATATGAATATTTTCAAGTTACTTAAATTTGTACTTTTTATTTTTTTTTACCTTTTTTTGGTATATATCCATTGAAAGGATTAAAGAGTACATACTGTATTATTTTGTTAGTTGTTTATTTTCTTGGTTTTAAACTTTCTTGTTGTTATAGAAGCCAATATTTAATTTCTGCACACTTCCTTTAGTAATAGCTAAGGTCTTTCCCTGAGGCAAACACTAGGGCCAGAATAGTTCTTTCCTTAAATTGGAGGATTAAAATGCATCATAGAGTTTGTGGTACATGACTGTCCTGATGTTCTACAATTGTCTTACATAACGTTGCCACAGGCAATGAAGACCACAAAGCCACACATGCAGGGTCTTAGAAAACAAAGAAGGGTGACGTTATGATGACAGTCGACATTAAAGCGCATTGAGTCGTATGCTCTAGTTGGTAATGAAAATGAACATGAGAACCTGCATAGTGTAAAAGAAAATATACTGTATGCTGTGAATATCATCCAGTCCTTCATCCCAGGGACATTACAGTGATGCATCCCTGGAGAGGGGAACATGAAATGGACTTTGTGAGCACAGTGAGTGCAATTGTATACTTATACAGACATAATAAAATGAAAACATTGAGAACACTGATCCTAAATTACACCTTGTATAGCGGCCCATTGTAGTCCACAGTTTCATTCAGTTATGCAGGCTTCAGAGTTGAAGAGTTGAAATTTCACAGTATTTCCAACTGGTTTATTGTAGCAAAGAATTTGTGTTATTTGCATTATTTGAATTTAAGTTTTTTGTGTGTGTGTATTTTTTTTTTAATCAGGGGCTGATAAAGGAGTTATGTAGACTATGAAAAAAATTGAGGATGACTAAGTATGCTATGTGAGCAAAAAAAAACAAACTCCTGTCACCTACTCTAGTCATCCACGTTTCCATAGCACATCAGCATTGCTCTGGTTTCCAGGCCCAGTGTGGCCATAAGAGTGATGTGCTGACTTCTTTCATGTCAGTGCTGCCTGCCAATCAGTGACCTCAGTGGTCACATGACATGCCTGCACATGTCACTCCCGAGACCACTAATTGGCCAGCAGCAGTGACGTGCAGAGGATCACATGTCCGACTTCTGGCCAAGTTAGGACCAGAAGCAGCAGAGATGGAGACATGCCTTGGGGACAGGGATGAGTAGAGCAGTTGAGTGTGTTTTTTTTTTTTGGTTTGTTTTTCTTGCACACCATGACTGAACATCCCAAGCCCTCACAGGTGAAGACAAATCCATTTGTTATAATCGATTCACTCATGTCTAATGTAGAGGCATAAATTAGGAAATATTGAGGGATATTTATCAATGCCTTCACGCCACAACTGTGCCTTAAAAAAGTTGCACATTATGGTGCATGGTGCATTGAGCTTCTTTGCACTTTTTTGAAGTACAGAGAAAAGGGTTGTGACTTAACGGAAGGGGGCCTCTTAACAAATCAGGAGCATTTCACGCCAGCGCAGGGAGATCCATCTACCAGTCTTGATAAATCTCCCCCATTATGTCCACCATAAAATGAAAAGTGTGCCAGTGTAGCATACAAAAAGTAATGGCTGTACCATAAGGACAGAGGACTACAAGGTGGGCTTACCAGCAATCTAAAGGGCACATTTATTAAGATCAGAATTTTACACGCAAGTCTTAATAACCCCTATTTATGGCGGTGGTTCTGCCGAAGTTCTGGACAGGTGCAGACCTCTACATAACTTCAGCGCATCCAGCGCCAGTTCTAAATGTGAGACAGCTTCTGAGCTGGCTTACATCTAGACCATTTTCTACTCCTAAAATAGGTGTAGAAAATGATGAATGATACAACCTGCCCACCCGGCCCCTTCCCCGCCCAAGCCACTCACACAATTTTAGATATGGCATGAGTGGGGAAAAGTCGCAGATGGCAGCGCAACTAACCATTGCATACCGCCATCTGCACCTGAAATATGCCTAATTTAGGTGTATTTTAGATTGGTAAATGACCCTCTAAAAGTGGACATTGGAGGCTTATCATGAGAAATGTCTTCATCATGCTCTTATTACATAGATTACTTGCTTCTGGACCCCAGTGATCTTCTTACGTCTGTACAGTACAGATCAAATTTAGGTGGATTTCTTCTCGAACTGTCATGTTTAAACTTTTGCAACATCAACATCTGAGCAGGTTCTAGACTGTTTCACAGCTAAGTAGAACCATTCTCTACTTGTAAGACATTCATATTTGAAATTGTGAATTGCATTACTTCTTTCCCGTTTCTTTCCAAGCCATACATATATTAAATCTTCCCTGACAGAACGCTATGCACCATTACATTTACTGCAGAGCTGTCTCCAAATTAATACGTTTATTCAAATCGTCTTTTCACCCTCTGTCAATCCTTCATTTAAAGACAATAAATATTTAAATTGATTTCCACACGTAAATATTTTTTTTTAAAAGCACAAAAAAAGAAAAAGAAAAAAACACAATTTTCAGATACAGATTCTGCTGCTGCACTGGTCATAATTTCGGCTGACAGTTCCATTATTGAATATTATTTATTTCAAGCACTTTACAATATAAAAATAAGAAATGTGCCATGGCGATAGATAGCTTATCTAATAAATATCATAAACTGGCAGTGAGCAAATTTACTGAACTACATCTCCTTGAAGTCCCTGTCACCCATGTCTTACATGGAATGCTGTGAACTATGCTGAGAGAAACAGGCTTGATGTCAATATCTTAGAGGGAAACTATGGTTTGTATGCAATTCATTTATAAAACAGAAAACAAATCATGCTTTAATTTGAGCAATCAACTGACATAACGCACGTGGCAGGTCACATGACACACTCAGGTCATGTGACCCATGGAATATTTGGTCCAATTGAGTTAGCCCATTAAAAACAACTAGAAACAATTCATCCAAAACCTTTAACTATCTATTTAAATTGGTTTTGTAGGAACATATACTCATAACTTGACCCTGAAGACCCAACCAGTCAGTAAAATGTAAACACCATGGTGTTTAAACAGACACGATAGCTTGTATACCTGAGGCTGTCCCCCATAGAATACCTCATCCCCATTCAGTCTGTTAATCATCCTGGGTCATAGAGGTCTATCACTAATGACACCTTGATGGTATCTAAGAGATGAGAGCATTGATTCCAAAATTCGGAAATTTGACCCAAAATGTTAAAAACATTCTGATTTCAATCAATACAAATTTTGGATGATATGATTTGGGAGAATCAAGAGGAGAGAAAAAGAGAGGAAGACTTTTCCAGACAATTGGGGCACTTTGGGTAGGGAGTTATGAGGGCCCATATCAAATTGGTTGGCCGATTTGGCAGAATCCAACCAAAATTGAATTTTAAGAAATGTGCACATCTCCATAGTCTGTTGTAAGTATTGCATCATCATAGTATTTACTCAGAAAACACCTTAAAATCAAGGTGAGGGCCTACATTTAGAGGAACTTTAAATCTAGCAAAAAATAATCAAAATATTCAAGATGGCTGCTTATATCATAAACTATATATTTGCAGATAATAAAGATTAACATTTCAAACAATTAACGATGGTTGATAACAATGTCCACAAAAAAATTGTTAATGATTTTTGGACATTAAACTGCTGACATTGATCTTACATGTGTACAAGATTTAATAGTGGGTCCATCTTCAATCCTTATATCATGATTTTAATCTCTAAAGCTGTTCACAAACATTAAAATACACTTTGGCCACAAAGGTTGATTGCATGCAAGTAGTAACTGTGCTTTCTCGTTGTACAACTGTCTTTTGGTAAGCAACAGATCTCCCTTGATTAATCCATCCTTAGGGTATTCTGTATGCTCCGGTACTTCAGGTCGCCTAGCAACTATATGACTTCCTGTCTGGTTGACAACTAAACAGCACTTGGTCTTTCACACTAGGGGAGAAGTAAGCATAAGAAAGCTGCACAAGAAATCTTACAGCTTCAGAATATAAATACACAAGGGAAGAAAGGGCTCAGAAACTTAAACAGCTATTTACTATTTGGTTACTATGAGGGACATAAGTGAATATCAAGAGAAATATCATTTAAACAGGTATCCCATTTTAGACATTTAAGGTACAGTATATCCACAGCTTGCTTGCTCAACTTTTTATCAGAGCTACCATAGAAGTTAAACAAGAGAGCTTTACGTGAGTGGTCACCTCTCCATTCACTTGTACTTATATTGTGGTTGCATCACCAAGTAGGACCAGGGTTGGGGTATCCTCATTTTAGAGATAGAAGTGGGTCCCAGAGGTGGAACTGATATCTATCAGACATTTATGGCATATTCCGTGAATATGTAAAAATGTCTAAGATGGAAACACCCTTTTTTATAGATGGGTATCCCTATGTTTATTACCAAAATCCCAAAACTGGAGAACAACAATGGAATATCTGCAAAAGGGACCCCCATGAATCCTGGGCAATTCATAATACTAGTATCTTCTTATACAACATTGAAGTTTGGGCTCCCTCAGACACCAGGGCTCAGGTATGACTGCTACTTCTGCACCCCCTATATCTACTTCCCTGGTAGTCAGTGATCCAAATTTATTGTGAAGGGCACTTTGTGATAACCTGTTCATGTACAAATGATTGGGAGCTCTCAGTAAGTCGACTACCTCTAGATCAGGGATGTCCGACCTGCAGCCCTCCAACTGTTGCAAAACTACAACTCCCAGCATGCATGGACAGTCTACAGCTATGGGCCTACAGCAGGGCATGGTGGGAGTTGGAAGGATGCAGGTTGAGCATCCCTGCTGTAGACAACTTCCTTGAGAGGAGGTATTCTTAATAACAACATACTTTTTAGAATAGATTTTTAAAAAGTTCCCAATTAAATTATTCCCATAGTGTGTCATAATTACTTATTTCAGTCATTCAAAAATTGTCCATGTTTACATAAAGTTCTACAAAACAATCAAATTTTGATTAGAAAATGAAACAAAGGGACTTGATTATGCATGGAAAACCTCAAGAGTTGAATTCATGGCTTAGATAATGAATTTCTGAATACCCAATACAGTTTGTGCAAAGAAAGGCAAAATACAACATCTTTCAGTCTAGCTATATCATGAAATACAGTAGTCATTCAGATCTGGAGAGAATTGTGCTCTCTTGTTACAGCCATCAACCAACAGCCTTGGTTGCCACCTGCAGGCAAAGTATGTTCACATCCTATTCTTTCTAAGATTGCTCCTCTGTAATTTAAATACCAGCAAAACAGTAATGCAGATTTTTCTTCAGGAACGCATTCTCTCCAAATACAAAGCAACAGGAGCAGGCAGTAACAAGCATTACAAGATACTGTACAAAATGCAATAAGACAGGAAGGTAAAGTACACTGAATTCAGACAATGCTTAATGATGTCCATCTGTGTTACTCTATACAGGATAATGATTAGAATAGGGCAAGATGGAACCAAGGGTCCAGGGAAAAATGCATCTTTGGTCTACCTCATACCCACCGCCCAATATGCATTGTATGGGAGTAACAATGTTTCACTAGTAAAGTTAAAAGGACTTGTTTTAAGGACATTCAGATGCAAACCTAATACCCATCATGGTGCCCTATAAATCAATAATCATGGGGAGGCCATGTTTCTGGACATTCTCTCAGTTCTTGGATAAAAGAGTAATTATAAGGTCCAGCACTGCAGCAAATCATAAAACTGGAATCTTTATTGATTGAAGAGCAGACAGCAGTAAAAAATGCTATATGTTTCAGGCTAAATCTGCTTTGTAAAAAGGGCCAGTATAGCCAGAAATGCATAGCGTGGAGCTCCAACTGTCTGTGATGTGCATGCTAGAAGGGAGTGAGAAGGTATGCATTTGGTGAACTGGTGGAGGGTGAAGATCTGTTTGCATTAAAGAATGCTACAGAAAACCATAGTTCAGAGTAAAATGACTCTCTATATGGAGCAAAAAAAAGCCACAACAGCTCTTAATCTGCAGTAAAGCTATACAGATTTTCCTGTCATCACCTTTATACTTGCCTCAAAATATCGCAAAATGTGTGGTGCGAGATGACCAGGTTTTAAAAAAGCTAAATAGAATTTTGTGATATTGTGTCACAGGATGTCTACGCTATATCTGGCTATATGTTTGCCCCCCAGTGGTTGTGATTTGAGTTGCAGCCTGTCACTGGATTTGCTTACATGTTGCAATGTTGTATTGAATTTGTTTCATGAGAAATTAGAGCTCTTAAACATTATAAAAAAAAATGTAAGAGCGGACATATCTGTCCCCCTTATTTTCCTGTAATGCAACATGACGGTCTATTGACAGTGACCACATTCAGAGGTTGGTTTTATTTGAAACATCTCTGATGCTCCACAAACTATTATACAAAAACGGGATTACAGAAGAAACCACAGATAATCTAGAACACTCTGCACACTCTACAGCAATTCCACTTGTTGTCCACGGACCAGACAGTGTTCTAATGTCTTTCTGCTGCACAGATATCATTATGTTATTTGCTCTTTGTAATATATGGATATATATATGTACACTATATGGGGGTTATTTACTAACAAAAATGCATCAATATTAGCCTTATTTTTGGGGTAGATTGCAGCACAAAGCATCTCTGCGCCACATTCGTTAATTTTTCATGATTACGCCAGGTCTACAAAAGTGGATGTGACATGGGCGGGGAAAGGGGAGGGGCCAGCAGGCCCATCTTATTTATCATCTTCTACGCCTGTTTTAGGTGTCGAAAATGGTCTAAATCTATACCAGCTAAGGAGCTGGTGTAGAGTTAGAAGCAGCGGTCCATCCACCGAAGTTATGTAGACGATGCCTCTACATAAATCCAGTGCATCCGCCGCCAACTATAGGGGATATTAAGGCATCTAAAACTCTGGTCTTAATAAATGACCGCCTATATGGCATAGCTACTGTAAACTCATAGCTTGGAGTCATAGCTAAAACGTATGTACACTTTTGTCACTATTTTGTATCACTCAGCTACATCTAAAATAACACATGAAGCAAACCTCATATAGCATTGAATTGAAAAATCCTAGTTTTACACAATGCACTCACAGGCTTGTTTCACATTTACGTTAAAACAGATTATAGTGAACGGGATCGGACGGAACCTTGGCAGCCTGCCGTATCCATGAATACCAGGTGCTACTATGCACTGCCGAGGTTCCGTCCGGTCGCATTCACTATAATGGGGAGCGGCCGAGATGTGGTCATATCAGGCAGGGGCCCGCTCCGCTCAACTACAGTAAATCTTGGTAAAGTACAGGGTACTGATGTAATGTATCTGATCCAGATACATTACATACTGATCCAAAATGTATCCAAGTTTGATGGGAGCACAGGCAGGAGCAGATGACATGTCAGTGCTCTACTAGAATGCTGATTTTAAGGCTCAATAGCACCCAGAACGCTGGCTGCTTATTTGAGCAGGAAAACCGCATAACTGATTAATAAAGTTTTTTAAAAAATGTGGGTGGCTATTAAGAACATTGTAAAATAAAGTTTTACAGAAGTTTAGTTACTCTTGAAGGTCAGATTGACTTATAGTTCTAAGCCGGGTATCAGTAACCTCCAGCACTCCAGCTGTTCTGAAACTACAACTCCCAGAATCCACCTTTCACTTCTATGGGAGTTACAAGAATAGCAATAACAGGTGTGCATGCTGGGAGTTGTAGTTTCACAGCAGCCGGAGTGCCAAAGGATGCTGATCCCTGTTTTAAGCAAAGCTAATTATCCAAATTTTGTTTTGGGTCTGATCTAGTCGAATCGGCAGTCAGATTTGATTTGGTCAGAATAAATTCCATTCAAATGCAGAGTGCCTGCAAAGTCATGTATGATCTTCTAGGACTGTATCCAACCCCTTTCATGCTCTTTAATACCAAGACAGGATTAGTAATGTCAAATTGATACTGATATATATGGCTATGGGTAAACAGAAAGAAGCCGGTGGTAACAAGTGGTCTGTTTAAAAACACACTATGCTGTGTACTGTCGCATTTTTTTTCTTTTAAATGGTCCAGAAGTGATGTTTTTTCGATGGCCGATGTAAAGTGGTGACTGCCATTGTGAAAAATTTGACGAATCAGAAAAGTTTCAGTTTCAGTGAAATTAGAAACTTTTAGAAAATCTTAACTAATCTGATTCATGTAGAATTGGTTTGTTCTTCTCAATTTTGGACCAACTCAGCTCTGCTATATCTGTAGAGACATGATAAGTATAACATGTTTTGATGAGATCCTAAAACTATCACTGTTGCCAAAATGTAGATTTTTGTAGTTAAATAGAATGAAACATGATCTTGTTTAATTAGCAGGTTCACATGTCTATCTGAGCTGTAGTCAAAATAAGAACCCGTATGCAATTATAATTAACGACAATGAAAATTTGAGAGCATTCATTAGACAGACATCTGATGGGAAATCTCCCTTCCAATGATACATGACTCATTTTTACACTGATTTATACTTAGCTGAGACAAGAAGTGTTATACTGTTATTTGCATAGGTGGAAGCTAATTTTGTGGGCCGAATGAAAGCAGACATTAACATCAAAGTAATTTATAGAAGCTGGTATGGACACGTGCCTCATTGTGCCTGGTATTGAATAATGATTTTAATAATAGCCTAATACACGCTGAAATGTTGAGAAGGCTGGCAGCACATTTATGTGAAAAGGAGGGTAGTGGTGAGGTACTCAAGCACAAAAGAAGCAATTGTATTGCAAAGACATATATTGTCCAGTTTTTGTGCATAGCTCTGACTGAACTCGCCCATGTAGTGCCCATAATATTAAAGTGCCAACTCATGAAAAACATGGAGAGAAAAAAATTTATGGGTGTTCCCTCTACATTGTTTGAAGGGTAGAAAAGTAAAGAGAGCAGGCCACAAGTAAAAGATAGAATCTGTAAGGCTAAAATATACGGAAATACCACGACCGTATTTTTGATCCGCCTGAACCACATTTTCGTGGATCTTACACGGACCTGTTCATTTCTATAAGTCTGCATTCTTATGTCTGTCCTGCAAATGATAGAAAACATACCACTCTCATCCTTTGTGCGGACAAATGGGAGTGAGAAAAATGCAAATTGCACATGGAAGGTATTTAGTGGATCCGCAATGTGTGGACCGCAAAATAGATATGGTCGTGTGCATAAGGACTTAAAGGGGTTATTCAAGCTTATTAAAATAAAAAAAATTACATATGTGTGTCTGAATTCACACCAGATGCTGCCACCATAGCTCAAAAGTAGTTATTTTCTATTTTAATTATGTTGCCTAATTCTGTGCAGCACAGTTGTTTTCATTTTGCTAAGGCTTGATGTTGGTGGAATTACCATGTAAAGAACTACTGTTCCCAGAATACGTTTCCCTTCTCACAGACATTGGCTCTGATTTATCATAGAGTGGCGGCATATGCCGGTCTAGGATAACCAGGCGTGCAGCCAGAGGCTGCGTCTAAGACATGGCATACACCTCATCATAAACTTTGGCGCAGCATCAGGCAGTCCATGCACCTATACTGATATATGATTGATAAAAGATGCTAAATGTGTCAGGGCAGCTGGCCCTGCCTCTTCCCTGCCCTCACCACATCCACATGGAAATTTGGCGAAGGCAGCGGAGAAACACCACTTGCACAAAATTTATCTGCAAGTGGTGTAGATAAAGTTTCAAGTCCACAGGTTGACACATAGTTTGAGACTTTTTCTCGCAAGAAAACTGCCATATATTTATGATAAATCTGCCTCATTGTCTCTATTTAAAGCTGCCTGCCTGCTCATCAGTTCAGTGTGCAGGACATCAGACACATTATTGCTAAACAGGGCTGGTAATGGAGTCCACATATAGTGTGCCAAAATCGGCTATAGCGTAGCTCAGAAGTTCTCTTGCAAACTTCCAAAGAAATCCAATTAGTAGCAGAGGACGGTGAATATTATTAAATTAATCTTCTTTATTCCACACATATCAATATACAAATGTAGTCAAAACATACCAAAGTCCATATAAAAAGTCCAGTTCACTGAGGCAGAAGTCATGGAGTCATGGTAAACCCCAGGAGCATGGTCATGAGACTATGTGTTAGACCTGTAATGGTTAACCACCGGCACCGGCTGTGGTAAAACTACAACTCCCAAAATGCACATTTGCTTGGCTGTTGTCAGAACTTCCATAGAAATGAATAGAGCATGCTGGGAATTGTAGTTTCACCACAGCTGGAGTGCCAGAGGTTAGCCATCGCTGTTAGGGATGAGCGAACCGAACCGTAACGAACTAGATTTGTTATGAACTTTCCCAAAAGTTTGGTTCGTCACCGAACCAAATTTTGAGAAAGTTCGTAACGAATCTGGTTAAAATAACGGCAACGCAAAATATACGCATATTTATTGAGAATGTACGCTAATGCGTACATATTCAGTTAAGTAGCATACCTTTGACAACGCTAGACTGTATGTTCATTACTTGAGTAGGAATGTTCTCGGACGCAGTGTATGCGTACGCTAATGCGTACATATTCAGTTAAGTAGCATACAATTGACAACGCTACACTGTATGTTCGTTACTTGAGTAGGAATGTTCGCAGACGCAGTGTATGAGTACGCTAATGCGTACATATTCAGTTAAGTAGCGTACAATTGACAACGCTAAACTGTATGTTCGTTACTTGAGTAGGAATGTTCGCAGACGCAGTGTATGAGTACGCTAATGCGTACATATTCAGTTAAGTAGCGTACCTTTGACAACGCTACACTGTATGTTCGTTATTTGTGCGGGAATGTTTGCATTAGCGTACGCATTAGTGTAAATTCTCAAATATGCGTATATTTTGCGTCGCCGTTGTTGAAGTCACTTGGATTTTTTCCACTTTTTTCATTGTACTAGCAACTGCAAGTAAACAAAACTATACCCTATCAGACTCCCATTATTGTAGCATCAATTATTCAGCCGTTATAGCAAGGTTCGTTTTAGGTTCGGTTCGTATGAATCCGAACTTCACGAAAGTTCGCCGAAGCGAACCGAACTTTTCAAAAGTTCGCTCATCCCTAATCGCTGTGTTAGACTGTCTATGGCATCTCAGCTACAGACTGCACAAAGGGTTGGACTTATGCTAAAACCTTCCCAAAAATAAGTCATTTTTCCTGGGGAGGACATTCCTATCTTTTGGGGGTGATCTTCACAGCAGTACAAACATAACTATTATGGAACTTTTACAATCTAAAACAATGAGAATATGAATGTTATTCTACTAGATTGTGCTCTTACAGATACCTAAGGTTCAGCCTCAATATGAAGGGCTCTCTTCTCTCCGTACTGAGCTGCTTCGCAACTTCTTTTTTTTTCTATGCTGAGTGACACCTGGGGGAAAGGGGGGTGGAAAGTAGTATAATGGAGAGAGCATAGAACACTTCACAGTAAAGCTCAATGTAAGACCAGAATCTGGCTGCATAAAACTTCATATTTGCACTGCTCATGATGATAAAAGCTCCATGAAAACCTACCATTTGTACTGCTTCCCCAGCCCTTACCTACTGCTGTCAGCATTTTAGCATGGTCAAAACTGCTGAAAGACTCCCTTTAAATGCTTAGATAATACCAACATACAGGGGCTAATTGCTATAATACAATGCCCAAATAACAATAATAATGTTCTACACCTTATAACTATAGAATGGTCAAATAATTTCCCCATAAATAACTCAAAAAGTAGCTCTCTAGAAAGTCCAAGTAACTTTACCAAGGAATGCACCAAGGAGTTTGTAGTTCTGCTCTATATTTTTCCCAAAAAGTGATAGATGCTTAGAAACGGTGAAGGCTGCCAAATAGTTGTCCTCTTTGCCCCCCCCCCCCTGCAATTCAGCCATGAATGGAATCAAGCAAAAGGTTTCTGAATTTTCCATAGTATCAGCTATTCCTCCAGTTGGCTGTTATGTTTGGATTTTAACTAAGCAACATCCTTTATGAATGGACTTAACCTTTTAGAGATGAATTCCATGGTCTTGTTCTCCCTGAGGTGGATGGTAAACGGTAAAAGCAGGCCATCATGTTTTATTCTCTGTAAAGCCATGGGCATGATTCCTTGCAAAGTTGAACTATTTTTAGGTCAGCAACAACCCTATGGGCTAATGCATACGATTTAGTCATCTGTGGCAATTACGTTAAGCTAATTATCTTGAGGAGCTTGGTGAGAGCTACATGTTTAACTAAATCAATCAAACACCTATGTAACATTCATGATAGCATTCAAATATTCAAGACTACGGCTGATAATCCCAGTAGAACATCCATCGACAAAGATGTTACATGAAAATCTAAACGGATACTCCCGGTACTTTTTTTTTGGCTGGTATTAGTATGTCTACTGGGGAAATAAAAAGCAGTGAGGGCACGTTCACAGATATGAAAATGTTTTTATCTTCTGTCTGAATTGGAAGGTTTATGAACACAGTGGTATCCTTCATATCACTTCAGACACCTAAAATTCCCCATAGTAATTACCAGGGCCTTTCATTTAATTAGGCCAAGACTGGAGACTACTCACTGTCAATATCCTCATTTGTTAGTTCTACTGATGAAACTCCATCGTCAGCATGGTCTTTAAATGCTTGAGTGGACATGTACTGTAGGAATGTTAATGTATATCTGTCTTTAAAGAACTGTGTACATAGTCACAAGGGATATACACATGTAATTTATATTTTATGAAAACCCCCTGGAGTAATGACAAATGGATGTGACGAGATTAGAAACAACAAATTAGAGTCTGATGTTGTGGAAGGTTTTTGCTTATCTTATTTCTGCTTCACTAACAATGCAAAAAATATAATATATGAAATTTATATGAAAAGATGGTATACAACTACTATTAGGACTAATAGTAATAGCAATAAAATAATTAATAATAATAATAATAATAATAATAATATAATTAGAGATGAGCGAATTGAATCCAACAAAGTGGAATTCACTCAGAATTTCAGGATAAATTTGATTAGCTGTAAAGCCAAATTTCCTCATCTTTTGTGGTATTGAATCAATTTAACCTGAAATAGTGTGAAAAAAAAAATCATACTTACCACCTCCATTTGCTCATGACAGGCCGGGCGCCGCCATCTTGATTGAAGAACGTCATCTTAGGCTGCGTGAGATTTTGCGCAAGATCTTCAAGCAAGATGGCAGCGTCCGGCCCGTCATGAGCAAATGGAAATGGTAAGTATGATTTTTTTTTTCTGTTAATTTTACACAGTTTTTCAGTCATAGACTATCACAATCACATGTATGAACACGGCATCTGAGGGGTACATACAATGATGGGGAGTGGAATTATCGCAGCTCCCTCTCACTGTCACTATGCACTTTGTGACTAAGTAATTTGTCACACAGCAATTTTTTTTTCCAACGAAGCAGTCAAATCAAATTTTTCAAAACATAATAATAATAATATCACTTAACAAGTCATCACATGTGATACTATGATATAGACCAGAAAAAAAATAATCACATGGACCCATATTAGGACTGTATTTTTTCAAAAATATTCCTGCTTTTTTTCTCAAATAATGTAACAAAAAGTCATAAATACAGACATGTTCTTCCTCACTTTTTCACTTGATTCAAAATGTCTCAAGATGTGTGCCAGCTTTAAAAAAAAACATGATTTTGTGATACTCTTTTGGGAAATGTTTACGCTCTATTGAGAATATTTATGCAGTGTGTTACACCAGTTTTTTTGCATACAATCTGTTGACATTACCGCATGCGTCCAGCATGATCACATGGTGATGTATTTGAGCTCATCACAGGTCTAAGATGGGAGAGGGTGGCCTCTCTGCAATCAAGTGAAGGGAGTATATATTTTTGTAACCCCGGATTAACCCCTGAGCACCTGAATGTGAGTCTCAGTGATCAGCTTTGAACGTAGCATCTGAGGGGTTGTATGACGGGGAGGCCATTCCATACAATGAAGACTAATTCATTTAGACTTACTTCAAGGCAGACACGCTTATTAAGAGGTCATTAAAAAGATTAGAGCCCTCACTTAGGCTACTTTCACACTATTGTTTTCAAATCCACTATTGAGGTTTGTCCCCATTCATCGTTAATGGTGTCAAAACTAAACTGAACGAAATGGAGTGAGACAAAATGTATTCCGTTCCATGTGGTTGTGTTCCCATCGCAGACAGAATAACGCTGCAAGCAACGCTTTTCTGTCCACGATGTTGTGCGGAGCAACACAGATCTGTTTTCTCGGACACAAAAGAAAACAGATCTGTCCACCATTGACTTTCAATGGTGTTCATGACGGATACGACCGGATCTGTTCATGACGGATGCATGTGATTGTATTATTGTAACCAAAGTGTTTTTGCAGATCCATGATGGATCCGCAAAAAAAATGCTAGTTTGAAAGTAGCCTTAATTGAATCCTCCCAAGAAAATATGTTTATAACACAGATATCCTTCCTTTCCTTTTTTTCTTGGCTCAATATATCCCAAGATAAATAGTGCATGATGATCAGATATGAAAAAAAAAAAATCATTATACTCTGTTGGGAGCTGTTTATGCTACTTGTGTTTATATGTTGTTGTGATGCGAATTGCAGACTGTTGAAAGTTTTTCCATGTCACAATACTGTGTTGGATTTGTTTAATGAGAACATTTGCAGAAAGCTAAAGGTGAGCAGATCTGTACATATAACTTTTAATATAAGTCAGCAATGGTAAAATCTCTTTCATGGAAGTTGTTTTTAGTAATATGCTACACTGTCAGAAAATACATACAAGGTAATACTTACCTAGAAAACAGTTAACTAATGTGCTGCTTTTTTATTTTTGCTGAATGGTATAAAGACATTTTACTAGTAGGTGTGCTAAGGTTAATGTATCATTCCAGGACTATGACAGTAGTGAAAATAGACATACCAAGCGAAGGTGAGTGGAAATCATCTAGATCAATGAGCAGTGAAGAAGAGGCAACATGGCTGACCCTGCCTTTCTCTGCTGTATATTATAAGGAAAAACACTCAACATATCGTGGGAGAAGGTTTGCTAATATAATTTTTAAAAAATGTACTGCATTTTAAAAAGGTAAAAAAATAATTATCAGCCATTAAAACTGTAGGTCTCCTTGGAGAAGAACATTTGTGTTTATCTCCTAAACTCCTAAGCTTTTTTTGTTAATTAATTAATTAATTATTATTATTATTTTATTTTTTTATATAAAAATTGCTAAGCTTTAAATTGACTCAAATCATGAATGTACATTTTCAAATTCAGTTAGGAACTGTAAAATTAGGAACATTTCAGGAATTGAGGTACAGATATGACCTAAGGTATGTACCCATGGCAACACTGCCCATCTTGCAACCGGTCAGATTTCTTCTTTTATTACCATAAATCTTGAAATATGAAAGCTTGATTCTAACTGGTAGCGGAGGCTCAGAGGTGACTAACGACTAATGACAACTTAACAGGGAAATAAGATATTTAAAGGGGTTTCCAGACCTATACTAAATACTTTCAACGGTCACTGTGATTACATTCGACTTTTCGTTTAAAAAAGTAGACAAATATAAGAAACTTTGTACTATATCGTAGCAGAATCAAATATCCCATGACGTTTGATAAATCTGGAGCAAATGACATCAACGTAAACTCCTGCATGATAAATCCCCCCCCCCATTCTTCTAATGTCTCCATTTGGTATCATCACATTGACAGAAAAGCTATTTTCCAACTGTAATGGGATTTTTGTGAAACATACAGTCAACCAAACATCACACGTCAAGGGATGTAGATACATATGGAATAATCTCTAACAGATGGTACCCACTGTATGCAAATGATTGACCTGATTTTCTTTTCAAATATAGAGCAGCGAGCAGTGTGGTCCTCAGCTGTCTGGTGAGACATTTGCATAGGTGGTGTTAAAATATTAACATACCGCCTAACATGAAAGGTTCTGGGAATCATGTTAGATGTACAGAAGACATGCCTGCCCAAGGTTACATGTAGGTAATGGAAGGCACATATCCATTTGCATCTCTATTTACAGCCTCTCCTTTCTCTCATATTACATGGATGACACATTAATTAGAGAGTCTACATTAGAAAGAATAGAATGGAGAGTCTCTCTTAAAGGGGTTGTGTCATAAACAAGTTTTCAAGCTTAGGCTACTTTCACACTTGTGAAAGGATGTAAGGATCCATTTGTGAGATCCGACACAGGCTCTTATAAACAGTCCAAAACTGATCAGTTTTGTCTTAATGCATTGTAAATGGAAAAGGATCCATTCAGAATGCATCAGTTTTGCTTCAGTTCAGTCAGCATTCCGTTTTGGAGGCGGACACTAAAACGCTGCTTGCTGCGTTTTGGTGTCCGCGTGAAGAAACTGATCCAAACGGATCCGTCCTGACTCACAATGTAAGTCAATGGGGACTGATCCGTTTTCTCAGACACAATAAGAAACGGATCCGTCCCCCATTGACTTTCAATGGAGTTCACGACGGATCAGTTTGGCTATATAAAAGATAATACAACCGGATCCGTTCAGAACGAATGCAGACGGTTGTATTATCGTGACGGAAGCGTTTTTGCTGATCCAAGACGGATCCAGCAAAAACGCTGGTGTGAAAGTAGTAGAAAGTGTATTTTCATCAATTACCTTAGCTCCCATTTCTCCTTGGAGAAATATATATATATATATATATATATATATTAATTTTTTAAAAATTTACCTCATTTGCAGTTTTCTCTTATCCCCCATGCTAGAATCCTATTTCCTAGTTTGTCATGTGACTTCTGTCCCATCATGTCTTAGAGCAGTGAGATATGTCCTGACATCAGCACTAACCACTCCCCTTGTTCTTACCAGGACACTTGTGCGTCCTACATTACAAGGCACCTACAGCAACTGAATATGAAAACTGATTGGACCCATGGCACAATGATAGGCTAAGAACTTTAGAATAAGGGTAGATTTACATCACCATATTAATTTCAATTCTCCTTTTTTTTCCTTTGGTTTCTGTTCTTCTGACAGACCAGAAGAATGGAAAACGAAATGTTGATGTGAATCTACCCTAGGGCAGTTTTCATAACCGGTAGTATTTGGGGAAAGTGATATAACAGTGATATCTTTTGGGAGGGACATGTTTATGTTAATGGCACAACCCCCTTTAAGCTGATTAGCAATCAGATTTAATGCAGTTTGAAGAAATTCCATCCAAATCAAAAGAGCCCCGATTACCCTGAAAAGTCGTGTATTGGCACCAGGATCAATATTATTGCAAAGATTTCTGAATAAAGTGACAAAGATTGGTGATTCACAAAACTATGCAAGAAAACGAATGGTGCAGCCACAGTAACACTCACTGACACTAAAGGCTCATTCAGACGACCGTATGAATGGGTCCAGACTTGTTCCACAAGATTGTGAAATGGGAGTGGAACCATTCATTTAAATGTGGATGCAAAAGATGCGGACAGCACACCGTGTGCTGTCCACATTTGTAGTTCTGTTCTGCAGCCCCGCAATAAAGTTGTTCTCTGTCTGACGTCCTCTCTTTTCTATCTATATGCCCACTATGCGGGAGCATTTCCTGGTTGCTCTGATTGGTATGACTCATCTATGACTCAATCTTGCAATTGGCTGTACTAGGCGCATAATGAGCAAGCCCTTCAAGTAGCCGCCTGAGGTCATGTTATCCTTCTCCTCTGTCTTCTGATCTGTAAAATGGCAACCATCATTTTGAACAATCCATGTGGGATAAGTCCCTCTGCTGTTCCGCTATTCTCCACTATGTTGGGTTTCCATTGGTGTTGATGCAAGAATGCAAAACCTGCAAACTCCAGGGAACCTGATGGACCCATTAAATGTCCATGGGATTCATTAGGCTCCATTTCACAAAGTATTCATCATAGCTGTCAGTGCTCTGTCAATAAAAAAAAAAAAGTAATGAAGATAGCATGAACAAAGCCTGAAATGCAATATCCCACGTATATGGAAACAATGAGTTTAGTACTGAAATTTTGATTTGTTCTTATATTATTTTTTCTGCTGCTGTTATAAACTCATAAGAAGAAATACGTATAGGTCACAAGATAGTAATAATGTACATGACAACTATAATAGGATAATAGGCAATAGAAAAGCAGGCATCCCTGAACTGTGAATGTTTACAGTAGATATGAATGCATTTTTTGTAAATTCAATTCAGGTCCAATGTGGCCGAGTTAACTGTCCGATTTGATATGGACCTGCATCGATTCTACCTGAATTAAAAGTGCTTTAATTGTCCTGAAAAGCTATGGATAATATTCTGGGGTCTCTCTCTCTCACTCTCTCCAAAAATTCTCCCAAATCGAATCACATAAAAATTCCAATTCTACAGAATCCAAACTAATACAATGATTGGATAGTTGAAGGGACAAGGAGAGGAAGGGGGTGTCAGGGGGTGTTAGCATTTTTTGTGTCAGCCTTGATATCTTCTGTGCTGCTGGAGGATGCACCTAATTTTTGACGAGGCACAGGCCACACCTCCTTTTGGAAAAGCGTTCAGGGCAGTGTAAAATGAGGTACTTGTTTTGACTTTCAAAAAGTCACCTCTAAAAAGTCACAAACACACAGCTTGCAACTTTTTAAAACTTTTCTGACGCAAGGTTGATGATAAATCTCCCCCCCTGTGTTCTGTATTGTAATGAGTCATAGGGACAGCAGACTCCTAGATGCTTTATTAGTATGGCAGGCTTACTGTGGGGGAGGGAAAGTGAGTTCATAGATAACAATTATTAATTATACAATTGAATTACAATTACAGTACAATTACAATTTGTGTCTCTTCAGCTATTCTCGCTTTACAGTAGCTCAGGACCATTTTTCATGGTAACATATTCTCTTTCCACCTACAATGTGCAGATCATTAAAGTAAAGCTAATATCATTATGAACTTGTTTGCAAGATTCTCATAACTGGAGATATAACACATAAAATGATGATGAAGATGGGTGATGTTGTTGAGGACTTCTTGCCAGTTACCTATGTACCTATGTAATTGCAGAAAACTACAATCAGCCACTTACAGTGACCTTTAGTACATAAATTAGTGCAGACCACCTTATAAAAATCATTGTGTGCTCTTTGAGGTGCCTTCTCTAGCATTTATTACTTGACTGCCTCTCGTTGTTGGAAAGACGGCATTACTCAGCAGCAAGTGTTCAATTCTCCTGCAGTGCCACCCCAGGGCACATGATGTATTACTTAGTTCTCATTGAAATGAATGGGCCGTCCATATGTTTGAACATGCCAGGTCCTCCACAGTGAGACCCATTATTTATTCTCCAATGAGGCCAGGTGGGGCCATCACCTCAGGTAGCACCAGGTAGGGGCAAGGGGGGAGGGGCAGCAGAAGGGTCATGGGCATTAAGTGCTTTCATTGTGGAAACGCTCATCTCTACATATTCATCTGCATCTCTGAACAGCAATATAGTTGAATACTGCGACAGGACATAGGAGTTTTGGGAAGTACAGTGGGCACAGTATTAGAGGTGGCAGGATGGGGTGTTCAGAAGGTGGGGAGGAGGATGGAAAAGTAGTTGTCAAACTCTGCAGAGACAATAGAAGGCTGAAATAAATAATCATGGTGGTCTGGTCTGGAGAAGATAAAGAAAGAGAACGTCTACACCAGAGGATACATCACTGGATATAAGAGGAATGTGGCGCTGTATTACCCTCTATGTTTTGTAGCTCTGTATTTCATGTTTTCCAAGTATGTCTGTAACAGTAGGGCTAAAGGGAAGGGGTTAGGTTAAGAAATTTGTATTGGGGGGAAGCCATTTCAGTTTTATCCTCAGGCAGCAGAAAGGCTAGGTGCACACCTGCATGGAACTCCTGTCTATAGACTTGATAACTCAATAGAGTTTTTTTTGAATGACACATACCTTTCAACTTCTTCTCTTAGGCTACTTTCACACTGGCGGCAGGCCTGATCCGGCAGGTGAAGGGTGCTGCCGGATCAGGCCTGCCGCAGTGACATGTGTGGAGCCGGAACCGCGCTCCGGCCCCACACATGTCACACAGTACATACATATACATACATATACATACATATACATACACATAAACATACACACACATAAAGACATACAAACACACATACATACTTACATGCTCCCCGGCAGGTCTTCGGAGCGTCAGGACGGCTCACACAGGTCACGATTCCCCACAGCGCCCTCTGCTGGGCGCCTGGTGGAATCGTCATCTGACGATTCCACCAGGCTCCCAGCAGAGGGCGCTGTGGGGAATCGTGACCTGTGTGAGCCGTCCTGACGCTCCAAAGACCTGCCGGGGAGCATGTAAGTATGTATGTGTGTTTGTATGTCTTTATGTGTGTGTATGTTTATTTCTGTATGTGTCTATGTGTACCCGGATCCGTAATGGACTCCATTGAAAGTCAATGGAGGGCGGATCCGGTTACCATTATGGTCACACCAGACGGATCCACCCCCATTGACTTGCATTGGGGGTCATTCCGGATCCGTCTTGGTGCGGATGCCTGGACCGGAGAGCAAACCGCAGCATGCTGCGGTTTGTTCTCCGGTCTGAAGACGGAACGGAATGCTTTCAGGAGCATTCCGTTGTCTTCAGTTCAGTTTTGTCCCCATTGACAATGAATGGGGACAAAACTGAAGCGTTTTATTCCGGTATTGAGCCCCTATGACGGAACTCAATACCGGAATTTTAAAACGCTAGTGTGAAAGTAGCCTTACTCAATAAGACATTTCCACATGGACCTCTAAATTCAGAATATCACTCATTCTGTTCATAAATGCATTTTTTTCCAATATAAAACAGTTTTTTGGCATGCAAACGTTACAGCAACTACTTCCACAATGTCCCAAAATACCTAACTACTTCCACAGTGTCCTAAATACCTAACAGCATTCACAAAAAATCATGAAACCATTAAGCACTGCGTATCTATGGCCTACAACTGTAATCTTGAGAGATAAGGTAAGAGACAGTCCGGAAGTCTATCTTATTCAGCATAGCCAGCTAGTCGCCAACAAATACTGAGCCTATAAATCAAAATGACATCCCAAAGAAATGGGACAAAAATGAAAAGCTATATATGATGGGATGATAATTGTACAGCGGGCAGCAGGAAATTCTGTCAGTTACATATGAAGCCTATAATATCCATCTTCTTCTTTCTGGCACCAGCACCACTGTCACAGTTATAAATGAATGTTCTCCCTCCATCCATATTGTTCTCACTGCTTCCCAGATCTTCTAGTGATAGAGGCAGAGTACAGGGTTAATTATACAATTCAAATAGGATACATGGAACAGGAAGGCCTTATCTTTGGCAGATTACAGTTCTCAAGCAAACTATTTATCATTGTGCATATTTTTTACTTCTTTATTATTGGTACAGAGTTAAAATTTTCATACATTTTTCAATAAAAAAATGACAATATGGTCAGTCATTAGTCAAGCTTAAAGGATTATCTTGGACAATGGGGGCATATCGCTAGGAACATGCAGTTCATGTCTGCTTAGCCAATCACCAACTGAGAAGGGTCACCACTATTGCTATGTCCTACTGACATACCCTGCATGTTGACATGGGGACAGGAAGCAGAGATCAGTAGAGATGGGAATGAGAACAGTGAGGATCAATTTGTCTTCTTTTATTTTACTATCCTACTCTGATGACATCATTAATGATTTTTACTCTCTCGATAACCCCTTTAAATAAAGTTTATTCAAGATAGGAGTGTCCACTGAATACCAAGAGCAGATTTGTCCATACACATTTTTATAAAAAAATGGACAAAACCGCCAATTTCTGTGAGATCCACCAATGATTTAATGTGTATTGGTGAAGTCTGGCATTCACCTGGTTGAAGATCTGGAGTCAAAATGCATGAGGCATGTTGATGTTTAGCAAATCCAGTCCATGGATCCCACAGGAGATAAAAGGCTGCCAGGGGGATTTGATATTGGCTTATTTCTTTCTCCCCTTTGACATATACAGGAGAGGTTGATCTGAGCTGACATGGTTATGGGGAGAAGAAGAGAAAATAGCTTTGAGTTGAACAAATGCTCGCAGGGTTGTTGGGTAAAATACTGTATGTGATTGGAAAGAGTTCTTCTAATAACATTGTGATGCTTATAAACCCACATATCGACATATAATGCCACCTTTGCCATCTTTACAGATACAATTATGGCATTGGATGTACAATCCCCCCAAAACATCTGTAAACCCATTAGTATTTTCGCAGGTTCAATAGAAGGCACCAATTTTCACAGCGACAGTATGAAGGTATCTCATTTCATATACGAGGTAATTTGGAAGAGCTACGATGGATCCCCAGGCTTTCCATCCAGCTGTTTAGCATTCAGTGTTTGCTTCCATAGCATAGAGAACTGGTCTCATTTAACCGTGAGCAAGTTCATTTACAAAGCAATTCATTATTTTAAAACACAAAAACTTACACAAGAGAGAGTAAAAGTGAATGGCGTTGGTCCGTATAATGTTCAAAGACATCTGTACAATGCGCTGCTATAATGTGACGGTAACACATTCACCTTCACTGATAAAATAATCTTTCCATCTGCTGCCACTAAGACGTTCTAAAAAATGAGTTTACATGCAGAGCAGCCCATTTATTGTGCCGTCACTGGTCAAGGTTGTGAATCATAAAGTGCGGCTTTTAGCCAATTCGTCTTGACTGACATGTCAAGCAGCAGTCCACTTCTGTGCCTTTAATAGCATGCGTTCATGCAGGATCCTTGTCTTATGAATGGCACCTGCTTCGTATGCAAAAGACAATCACCTCATCCAAGACTGCGAAAAACATTAACTGCACACAATTTGTAAGTTAAGTAATTAAAATGAAATAATAAAAATGCTCACAGTATGTAATATAAATCTAGCATAAAAAAGTGGGTCTCCACTCCTAATATTTTCTGACCTACAAAAAAATAAATAAATTGGTGAAGGTCACAGGCCACCGGCTCAATATCAGATTGGTGGGGTCCATCTGCAAGCACATCTGCTGATCACCTTATTAAAGAGACTCTGGAGCTCGGATGAGCCCTCTGTTCTCTTGTAGGAGCGGTGCGGTGTAATCAGACACTCATCGATCTAATATAAATGACCTATTCTGACACTGCACAACCCTTTTAATGTTAATGCCTACTTATTCTATGGTAGAACGAGTCCCTTACCTAAGGCTGACCAGAAGTGATGACTTCCAGACATTCATTGGGGACCTCTACTATTATGACTGATGCTGTTTTTGGTATGGTTATTTGACAATCTTGATCAAACAAAACCTGTAGCAATCTATAATGCACATATGTGTCCATCCTTACCATCGCTCAAATGTGGTTATGGACCCCAGTTTCTTATTGAATAAATTAAATATTCAACACAATATTGCAAGATGCTAGCAAAATGCTTGACAGACTTCAGTTCCCAATACAACCACAAGGCAGGGGCATACCTAAAGGCTCATTGGCCCTGGCACAATAGTTCAGCTTGCGCCAACCTCCCTCCATCTTTGTGGCTATGGGCAGGGGAGCACACAGCCTTCATGCTGCATGAGGCAAAGATTGAAACAGAACCACCACCCCACCAATGCCAAATTCTTGACTAACCCCCTTCCCTCCAGCCAGAAGTGTAACTTAAAGATTCTAGGCCCCAGTGCAAAATCTATGAGCCCTTTCTATAATACTGGTGTCTTCTTATACAGTAAAAGGGTCTTTGGGCCCCCTCAGGCTCCTTGGCCCGGTAGCGACTACTACCTCTACGCACACACATACATATATACTGCACATGAGCCTAAATCCACAGCCCTTGAATATTCACAAATAAAAAAAAATTTCAGCAGCACTCCAAAAAAATTCAACTAAAAAATTGTATTCTTCCCTGCCATGTAAAAAAAAAAAAAAAGAAAACAATGCAAAAAGACAGCAGCATTTGAGTCCAATCACAGGATCTTTCTTAGTATTGGATAGACATCTCATGACAGAATAACACAAAATCGTGTTTTCATTTTTTTGTTTTTTTTTTTGTTTAAAGCTGGTCATTTAATTTTGTGCCCCCCACCTGAGGCAAGAGGAAAGGCAAGGAAGGACATATCTGTTTAAAATACTGTACAGTCCAAAACTTGATCTAATATTATATACTTAAAACTGCTGGAGTAAAAAATATTATAGAAAAAGAAAACATTAAGTAGAAATTATACTATATAGGATACACAACTTAGATAAAGGGGTATTGGAATCTAGTAATGTTGTGACATGATACTAGGATATGCTATAGCCTCATTAATGGCTAAGGCCTAACTTCTGGGTCTCACATTGATCCCAAAATTAGACCAAGGTTTCCTTGATTATTCTCGTGTGAAGCTGCACTGAGATCTATTCAGGTGAATGAAGTCACATGAAGGTTTACTTCATGGTGGGAAGGCAGGAGAACAGTTCTGCAGGGAGTGTTGCAGCCCCCCTCCCCTTTTTACATTGGGTTCCAGGAGTTGAATTCCCACCATTTAGTTTGTAATAGCATGGTCTATTAATGAGAACCTAAGACATATGTATACTGTATATGCTCATCTTGAACATGACATATAGAACTATGTAATTAGATGAGGACCAGTTCCCGCTCCTCAGGATCCAGGGGTATAACTACCATAGCAGCAGACCATCGACTGCTATGGGACACAGGGCAAGAGGGGGCCCAGTCTTAGTTGGGATTATCTCTTCTTCTACTGGAGGTGAAAACTTGGTCAGGACTCTATCCTATAAAAGAACAACTTTTAGCAAATGATGCAGTGGAAAAATGACCCAAGGGTCATTGAAAGGGGTTTAGGCAGAAACCCTTCTGTCCTATGTAGGGGGCCTGGTTTGATCCTTGCTATGGGGCCCTTACTTCTCTATGTATGCCACTGCCAGGATCCCTAGCAGATGTTCTTAAATAAGAGCATATGTTTTTTGGTTCAATCATCCTAGGATGTCAGCACCCAGCGATAATGTCATGAAAGCCTGAAGTGTGACTGACGTTTACAGTGTAAGCCCTATTGTGAACGAGGCCTTGACAACGCACAATGTGTTGACAAACGCAAAAAGCCGAGGTCATTTAAATGGTCATTTGCTTACAGCTGTATGGGAATATATTCAGCAACAGGAACGTGACTAACAGAAAAGACATATATGGACTTAACAAGATGCAACTTGTCCACTTCCTAAAGGTAATAATTATGACTATTAGTAACGTGTCTATGTAGGCGCATGGATGGATTTATCAGGAGGAGAATATCTGAAGTCAGTTTTGCTTGAGTCTGTGTTGCCGTACTCCACAGTGAATTTACCAAATGTCTCACATTATTTGTTAAATTTGATGCATCTTTAAACACTTTTGTCTAGAAACGTTATTCCATACTCAGTACAGGAGTGAGATGACAACTTTTTTTGCAACTTTTTAAAAAATGTTGCAGTGAAAAATCTCGAGCTAATTAACAGAGCTAACCACACTGACTTTCCTGCCCACTTTTCCAAACTGGAATACATAGTGTACAAAAAGAACAAGTCACAAAGTACTAAGCACAAAATGTTTTAGATCCCAGATGGAAATGGCTCAAGCGAATGATAACTCTTGCAATAGGATCTGTTTTGTTTTGTTTTTTTCTCTTCTGACGGATCAGATGAGAAAAAAAGATGGCAAAAATACGGGGGCCGCCCCGGCGTGTGTTCGCCACCATTAAAAATGCCTATACTTGTCCGGGCGTACGGACAAGTATAGGACATGTTCTATCTTTTTATGCGGAACCGAGCTGTCTCCGTGCTGCAGCTGTGCGCTCCCATAGAGGTGAATAGGGCTGCATGTATTCCGCAATTTTGCAGAATACATACGGCCCCATTCATACTGTCGTGTGAATGGGGCCTTAGTATAACTTCTGATTTACCAACAGGTAGCCAATTGCAATGGTTTTTTTATGACAGTCCAAATAGATTCTTTTTAATGGTTTGTTGTTATTGCAGTAAAAATACCTTGTCATATCAATGCCATTGCATAAGACTCGATACAATTTTTTGTAACCTCTGAACCAATGTTCTCCAATCTATGGCTCTCCAGCTTTTGCAGCTGGAGAGCCACAGGTTGAAGATCACTGCCTTACAGTGTAGAAATAAACATACCACACAGTGCCTGATTACTAACCACCACTCAGTGCCCAAATAATATTGCCATAAGGTGAAAAAATAACACTGCCAGAGAGATGCCAAAATAACACTACTACTCAGCCAATAAACAATGGTATGTACTGGTATGCAACTGGTTTCTACTACTATGGGGATCAGTTGTGGTATCAAGAATGTCCTGGTCAGTGGTGCCCCATTCTGTAGTAACAGGTGATGGGCACTGTGCAAAACCACAAGTTACTAACCCCTAAAGTAAGCCCTGAACATCCAAAAATCATCTTAAAGCGGGTTTCTAAGCATTAGATATTGATGGCCTATCATCAGAAATTCAGGAGAGGTCATCAATGTCTTAATGATAGGAGCTCAACTCCTGATACCAAAATCTATCAGCTGTAGCCTCTTCACTGTATACCAGGGATCCTCAACCTGTGGCCCTCCAGCTGTTGTAAAACTACAACTCCCACTATGCCCTTCTGTAGGCTGATAGCTGTAGGCTGTTCAGGAATGATGGGAGTTGCAATTTTGCAACAGTTGAAGGGCTGCAGGTTGAGCATGCCTGCTGTATACTAAGCATAGCGCCATATGTTGTAGAGTGGCTGTGCTTGGTATTGCACATCAATCCCTTTCACTTGAATGGGACTGAGCTCGTGTGACCAATGGACATGACACCACAGGCTGATGAAGAGCTGATCAGGTAGGACGTCAATATAAAGAAAACTCCCAAAAACCTCTTTAACAAAGTTAAACCACCCTTTACCAGTAGAGCAGCTGTTTGAACATCATGTAATTTTGCATCCATGTTTTACCTTAGGTAAGCAGCATTTTAAGAATAAATAAAAAGTTAATGGAAAATAAGATAAGAACATTCTTAACTGCTTAACCCTCTGCTCTAGCAAGATTTCTATAAAAAGGGATAAAAAGAGCGCAGACTTTGGTGCCAGCACAGTATAACAAAGTGTAATTAGTCCTTTTACTGAGCAGCATTTGGCTGGCAGCATAATGCTGAACAGTGCACAGTTTCTGCCATGCGTCTTACAAAATAAATGGTTTTAAATCAGAGAGTCAAAAAAAAAAAAATTTGCATGGCAAATGTACTTTTTTTGTTTGCTTCCCAGCTCTCCGTTATCAAAGGAAAGATTCCCCAGACATCTGTCGTACTGACGAACTAAAAATATGCTCTAAGCTAGAGGCGCAGAGAGAAAAAAAATCCTGAAAAATATAATGCTTCATATGTACTGTATATACGACGCTTTCCTTTCCGACAGCACCATCTACAGCACAGACTGCATAAGGACCATCTACATAACGTCCATACCTAGTACTACCAGATGGACACAGAAGATATGGAACAAGAACTATTTTATAAAGGGAGACTCCGCTCATATTTAGGCAATTTCAGCAGGTGCTTATACTTATGATAGAGTACGCATTTCAAATCAGCTTGAGTCTTAGTTTGCTAAGTAAATGGCAAAAAACTTTTATTTGACCTTTTCAATGGCTTTTGTGATGTGATATCACTAGTTTTGAGCAAAGTTCTTTAAAATTCAATTCGGCTGCTTCACTGAATTTCACAAACAAATTTGCTTTGTGGCGAATTGCTCCGTCACAGAGTGCATTTCTTTGTAAATAGTGGGTGTAATGACAGGGAACAGCTATTGCACCCCCCACCCCCTGCCATCATTGTACGCCTTAGATGCCGCGGTCATCACTGATCACAGCATTTGACTTTAATTTTAAGTCTATAATAAAAAAAAAATCACTAAATGAAATCAGACTTATCTCAATCATTTGATGGCGAAGAGCCCGCCACCGCCATCTTGATTGAAGATCCAGCTCTGAATCTTGTGCGGCCTGTGATGGCCTCATCACGTCGGGTGGCATGATAACGTCATGCATCACCGTGCATGGGATTTAACAGGATCAAGGTGGCGGCAGCGGGCTCTTTTTTAACCCCATTTCATGGAAAATTGATTCTTTACCACGAAGCACAAGGTAATTCGTGGTCCACTTCGTACACTTCGATTTGCTCAACACTGGGTATCACGCACAGGTTTGGAACTGCTCGTACAGATGTAGCAGAGCTATATGTTTTTGTTTCTTTCGTGTGTACATTGATAACCCATTGAGATCATACATTTATATTGTGAGATTATAATTATTGTGCCAATGACATTTTCTGCACTTAATCCGTTCTTAACCCATTCTGATCCTTCAACACTTTTCCCTGCCATAAAAGTGACACTTTAGGTCTACTCTATGTGACGAGATTAGAGGATACTGGAGGCTCTTTTAAATACTGTAAGTTTTTCTTTTTTTTAATAGGTTGATCCAACTTTTTGGCCACAGAATAAATTAATCTTTAAAATATACAATCTGAAACAGACATTCATCGTAAATAATTCTGATAATCATAACTTTGAATACTGAAGATTGTATAATGATATATAGGGCTAAAGTACTAGAAAAGTCCTAAGCTGAAGGTTCACCTCTACACATATGCTGACATTTTTGGGGGTCCATGAGCCAAGGCCCAAGATAATGCATAAGTGGGGATGTCATCATGCTCAACAGGTGAAGAATCCATCCGTATAACTTTCAGAAACAATGTATGATGATGTGCCCATGACCTATGGTAGAGTTACTGGTCACCAGTGTCTACCGTCCAGTGGGGGTTCCCAGCCCAGGACCAACATTAGAGACTCATGACAGAAGATGACGATCCTTTATTTGTCACAACCCTTCATCATCAGGGTTAAGCTACTACTACTCACAGTATACATGTCGGAAACATTGAAACAGTCATGAAAACAATGTATTAACTTAATTATATGTTTTTGGTAAGAGAGAAGGAGAATAAGTGCACAGTAATGAAATTGCAGTCTCCTGACTTCTATATACATAGCTGTACAGTAACGTCTGGCTTATGTCAGTAGCAGGAACGCTAGTTGTGGATTTACAAATCAGGTTATGTGCTGTTAACCCTATCACCGCCGGTTACGAGTCAATGGCAATGCACAAGTACAGTAGGCCTTTGCAAAAAGAAAAAAAAAAAGAATGTAATCAGCAATGATCAATGCATAGCGATTCTTTTTCAACCCGTTAGCCCAAAACGGGGGTCTTTGGATGAGTCATTGGTTACTAAGGTGATATGCAAATGTTACCTTAGAAATACTGGGAGGTAAGGCACATTGGGATTAGTTAGCCCGGAATATATTACAATCATTGATTTCTGCTCTCCATGCCTAGACGAGCAGGAAATAGATCTTCTTTTTTTTTCTTTTATGTAAAGTTTATATGATTAACCAGTGCTAGTAACAATTGGGTAAATGTCATTATCCATCCTAGCAAGGGTTAAAGACTGAGTTGTATCATATCTCTGTTCATTCTGCATCGGCGACTAATCAATGAAGTTCACATTAAGAGACGCAATGGAGCAGGCATCAGGAAAACACAGGCAATTTTCAAATCTGACTCGGTTTCCTCAAGAAACCCTGAAGCACTGAATTAATCATTTAGAAACCCTATCAATGGCATTTAAGGAGGGGGGGCTGGGCCGCCGGGGGGGTGCCAGACACACAGATCATGAGCACGAATATACACAACACTTTAAAGGGGAAGGGGGTTTGAATAATAAGAACAAACGTCTTACATCTTCCTCCTCACAGTCATGTCGTGGTTGGCACTGATAAGAGGGTCGGGTTTCTTGCGGTGGGCGTGTGGTCTTCCCAGCATTGTCCTCTTCTGCGTTCTGGCCACCCAAAAGGTGACTTGCCTCAGGTGGCATAGGGAAAGATCTGGAGGTGTTTATCTTCCCAGTGAATCTCTGATATAGCGAAGCCATAAGTCAATCCTTCAGTCACCCAAGAAGATCGTAAAAAAAAAAGAAAAAGTCAATCTAGAAGCTGGTCTTTTAACCCTTTTATTTGAAATCAATGAATAGAGAAGGTAAAAAACAAGCAAACAGGCCCCATAAAGGTTGCACCGGGAGAGATAAAGTATAAAAAAAAAAGCATCCGACAAAGACCTTATGAGATGGCAACTAGCATTTAATAAGAAACAGACCACTGGGGCGAACAGCTTCCCAATCACTCTTCAGCCTGAGGTGTCCGATCAATTGGCTTTGGAGGCTGCATGCCAACAGTCCATAGAGGGGCAGAGTGAGAGGACTCTGAAAGACTCAACACATCATTCAGAGCACGTTGCCTCTTTCCCTTCTCCCTTTGTGTATATGGGGAGAGGGAGGGAGGGGGGTTGCGAGTATTTTCCTGCTAGGTTTTCACTAATCTTGAAGAGCAACAGCCACCTGATTGAAATGAAGCCGTGGAGTGCAGGAGAGGAGGAGGAGGAGGGTGGGAGTGAGACAGAAGGAAGTGGGAGGGCGGGAGGCGTCACAGAGAAGAACTGCATCCCTGGTAGCTCTCCGTGGTTCTGAAACCTATTTGCTAATTCTCACTGCATGTCTAGAGCTGGTTAACACTACAGATGTTACAGAGCTCAGTTTTGTCCTTTGGCACAACTCATCGTACAATCACAAGACGTGTAGTTTGACATAGGACTGCTGGTAAACCTACTGCATCATAACTTAGTTATCAGAGGACGCAGCCTGGACACGTCAGATGACAAATTCAGCACTGCTACATCCCTACGTGTGCATTCTGCCGTCCTCCTCCATTTCCTGCTCCCTCTCGTCTCTCATCTGCTTCTCATTTTCTCTGGTTGCTTCTCTTTCAGAACAAACATGTTGCAGATGATGTGAATGCAGGAGCAGCTGCAGCATCACTAAAAGACGCCCAGATGGCACCCCCTTGAAAAATGACTATTATGACTCTTATTAGGACACACGCCCAGGATGCTTTTTATAGACAGTCTTATTCTCAAAATAAGTTTAGCAAGTGATCAGGATTGAATGGAAGTTACTTTCAGGATGAGTCATCATCTTCTTAGAACATCTTCAATTCAACATGGGAAACCGTGACCCTTGCTTTCCCAAACTCCTGAATGACAAATGCCCAATTACACAATAATATATCCTTCCCCAACATTCAGAGTTCAAGATAAGCTTGTTGGTTGACAAAACACGTAGGAGCTGTAACCGTGGTCAGATTGGTGCACTAGATGACGGCATACAATGACCACTTGTGTTCTGGCAGCAGGGAGACCATTGCAGAAGTCCTCAGGACAATTTTATATGTTATGGGGAGGGTTATATTAGGCAGTAAGTGAGACGTCAGTTCTTAAAGTTGATGTGTGGGAAGCAGGTCAAATGGACAAGAGCATGGATCTGAGTCATTGAGTCTAATTGTGGTGGCTAGATGATTGGGTCAGAGCATCTCAAAAATGACAGGGCTTGTTTCTGGTAGGCAGTGGATGGGACTCAGTAGCGAAAAGAAGAACAGAGGGGTGAACTGACAACACGTTTATGGGTGTCCAAGGCTTATTGACGGATATGGGAAGAACTACTGTAGCACAACACGCTGAAAAAGTTAAAACAGGCTAGAATAGAAAACTAGTTAGACTACACAGGGCATTACAGCTTGCTACATATGGGGGCAACAGGTCATAGATCAGTAAGAGTGTCCATGTTGACCCTTTCCACTACCAAAAACCTCTTAAAATGGGCATGTGAACATCAGAACTGGACCGCGGCACAATACTATAGGGTTGTTGGGTCTGAAGAATTGAACTTTCTTTTACATAATGTGGATGGGCTGGGCACATTGTGTCACTTACATGGCACCAAGATGCACTATAATATAAGGCAAGCCGACAGAGGTAGTGTGATGCTATGGGCAATGTTCTGCTAGGAAAGATTGGGTCCTAGCATTCATGGTGTTACTTTGCCACTTACTTAAAGAGGTTGTCCCACTATAAATATTTGACAGTTTTTAAACCAGCACCTGGATCTGAACAATTTTGTAATTGCATGTAATTAAAAAGTTAGAATAGCCAGTGAGTTATTCACCGAAATCTATCTGTATTGCACCACCTTCTGTTTTTTTTCCTTATTTCTTTGTCCTGCTCACTGAGAAAGCCGCACCTGCTCAGTTCCAATCTTTAAATGCCTCCTGAGCTGTGATAGGGAGGGCATGGACACGCCACCTTGATCTTTAGCAGACAAGACACTCCCCTTGAGGTGTCAGCTTGATATAAATCTAGCAGGACAATACATTGGGAGATCTCTGGATCCATGTGAGGTACAGGGCTGGTTCCAGCTTTGTTAGAAAGAGATTGTCATGTACTATATGATGTCTGATTTTCATTTTTTACATTAATCATGGGATAACCCCTTTAAATATTGTACACCAAGCACACCCCTTCATGGCAGCAATATTCCCTTTCGGCAGTGGTCTCTTTCATCAGGATAATGCTCCCATCCAGATAGCAAAAATGGTTCAGGAATGGCTTGTGGAACATGACAAAGAGTTCACGTTGCTGACATGTAGTCCATGCCTCAAAAGGTCACAACTGTTTTTATGACACCTACACAATATTAATATTTTATATGGCTGACCGGTGTATGTTAGCACTGTACTGACAGAATGTATGCCACCATAAAGGACCTTTATTATGAAGATGTCCCCTGCTAGGCAGAGGCACAAATCATGTGTATTTAATTGCTACCACTCATTTGGTTGGATTCACATTCAGCATTTATTTGGTTTTAGTGGAAAACTAACCACAGTGTTTTAAAGAAAATAGTAGTAATATAAGGCACTTACTAATGTACTGTGATTATCTATATTGCTTCCTTTGCTGGCGTGGTTCGTTTTTCTATCACATTATACACTTTTTGTTTCCATGGTTACAAGCACCCTGTAATCCATCAGTAGTGGTCATGCTTGCACACTATAAAAAAAAATTCCAGCCTCTCTAATCGTCGTGGAAGCTCATGTAAGCTGGTACTTTTTTCTATAGCATCCAAGCACAGCAAAACTGCAGGGTCATCATAACCATAGAAACTTTCTTTGCATAATAAATGCTATTTGAAAGTGGTAAAACCCCTTTAACTATTGTCATGGCAGTGGGTGTAGAACCACTGTGTCAACCAACAGATTTGGCTTTTGGCTGAAGCTAAGGGCATTATCCTAGCATCTTTAACCTCTATGGACTTTGCCGCAGAGGAGCCACTGGGCAGCTAAGTCCTGTAGTAGTATCTGTATGGTTGACAGCTGATCCCCTGGGTCAGAGACACTGGAATGGGAACCAAGGGATCAGGTAAAACCATAAAACCATAGTCAGGGACTGGCCAAGGTCAGGACAGGCAGAATACAAGCAATCCGATAAACAGTTTAAAGTCAGGACAAGCAGCAAAGAGTCAATACAGAGGTCAAGCACAGGTCAGGATCCAGAAATCAGGCAGAAGTCGAAATACACGGGCTGGCAAACAGATGCAGCACACCTTTGCAAGGAATGAGCAAGCTAGACAGCCTATTGTTTGGGTACTTTTCCACTGAGGAAGGTTCCTGAAGTACCCCAAGGTTGCCAACCATTGGATGCTAGAGATTAGGGTGTGTGTGCCCTTTAAGAGCTGGATGAAGAGCATGCATGCCCTTTATGAGCAAAAGGCAAAGTCCATGCTGGCAAGAGCAGGTTGCGACTTTCAGCGAAGATGTGCTGGACAACTCTGGTGGCTGGGCCTGCAACAAGTAAGTTTCAGATGGGTCTAGGTTACCAGGGAAGAAGTAGGAGGATGAGTGGAGCAGCGCTCAAGCCCACCCAGGATAGCGGAACAGCGGCAAGCACTGGCCACCGATATGACAACTTTAGGGTGTGCAGAGGTAGTAGTTACACCTGACATGAACCTAAGGGGGCTTAAAAAGTTCAACCGTATCATTACAATACAATACACTACAGATGAGCGAATCTATTTGCCGATTCATTGATTTGTATCGAATCTTGGAAATTTTCAGCTGTGAAGCGAATCCGAATATTTGGAGATTCGCTCCGTTAAGATTCGAAAATGTTCCTAAGGCTTTCTACGTATTCGCTACGTACTTGTCCGATAAATTGCACGCTAATGCTACATAGAAGTTACTCTATACGCTGTTGCGTACAAATTCAATTACTTAGCGAACTTTTACTGTTAGTTGGTTATTCGTGCGCAAAAGCCCGGGAAGAAAGCGGTCACCTGACCTAGTGGGCAGGGCTTGCTCTGATTGGCTCAGGCTCGGTAAGCCAGTGACGCATCACTTCTGCTGCGACTGCTGAGACAAGCAGAAGCACTGTCTGTGACGTTCCTAAAGTCTGAGACCTGTGTTGTTGAAATTGGAGTGTAATTGTTCAGGGAATCCATATTACACATCAGGGATACTGCAGGGCAAGTGCAGGGGTAGTAATTAATCAGGTAGGGAGAGAGAGAGGGACAAAGACAAAGACCAGCTGCAGGGCTACAGAGTCAAGTGAAAAATGTCTGGAATGAATAAGCAAAAGGGGTCCAGTTCCAGCCAGATCTCGAGTGCTAAAAAAAAGGAGAAGGTGGCACAGGGCAGCAGTGCCAAAGGACCTGTAGCCGGAGCTTCTACTTGTAGTATTCGCAATACTTGGCAGGTGTTCCACCAGGCTAACCCACCAAGGTGCAAAATTGTAGTGGAGGAGAAAGTGGATGAGGTAGTGGAGTGGATGGCACGCTCATCTCAGTCTCAGCCGGATGATCTGCTGTCATCTGCTGATACAGTATCCATATGTAGCCAGGGGTCAGACTCAGAGCATTCCTCCTGCTCTACCATTCCTCTCCTCCAGCAAAGCCCGTAATTTTCGTACGCAATTTGTACGCTCATGCGTATGTGTTCAAAGAAGTTGCGTACCTTTTAAAACTGAACGTTCGTTATTAGTGCACGAATGTTCGCAAAATGCCACATAATAAAGTATGATTTGTACGCAGATTCGCCGAATAGATTCGTAGAATATACGAACCTTATGAAAAGTTTGACGAATGTTCGGCGAATAAAATTTTGAATGATTCGCTCATCTCTACAATACAACAATATTGTAAATGTCAAATGGTGGAAAGGGCACTTCTACAAATTTTGCATTGGGACCGTGGAGCTTGAAGTTACACCACCGACTAACCAGATGTTTTTGGCTAGTCAACAGGAGAAAATTAATGTTTTGTGCACATAATGAGGAATATTTGCTTACACTTTTGCCCCACTGAGTGGTATTGCAGTATATATCTTGATTGCTCCATAGTCATCACCATGGGGCATGTTGTTTAAGCAAAGCTCTTAAGCAAAGCATAAAAATGATATTTTTGGTAAGTCACCCTCAATGCAAATTAGAAACCAAGCTCTTTCTTGCCCCACACTTTACAAGAAATGATGAACAAAAATTCCACCAGGCTTGATAGATATTAGGGAAGATTTACTAATCCAAAGGAAGCATAATTTAGCAGCAGGTTTATTATGGGTTTTAGAATCTTTTCCCCCTTACCGTACAGTTTTGAAAAGTATCCACAAAAAGCTCAGAACTAAATATGTCAGAATTATTTAATGGCGTGCACGCTGTGCACTAATTTTTGAGTGGAAGTTACTGTAAGTACGGTATGTAAATAATCCACCCAAAGTCAGCATACGTAAAAGAAATGTGTCTAGAACGTTCAGCAGGAAATGCTAAATCTATCACACAATGTGATAAATGTGGCACATTTTCTGCCTCCTTGATCTAGTTTTAAGCTTTTAATCTAAAGTGAAGACACAAATAATAAATCTCCCTGATTCTGATTAGCCTGAACTTCATTCCTTTCATTGACAATACTGATAATTATGCTCAATTGTTTTTTTGCTTTTTAGTGCTTTTAGCCACTCTGGCTTCTTTGCAGCAATCAAGGAATGGTTTTTGGTGTTTTATTTGGTTACATTGTCACATCAGATAGAAACAATGTAATACCCATGCAGATATTACCAGTCCCACCAAGCATAACCAGAGATGTTCAAACCCTGCACTTATTGCTACTAACTCTGGTTTTGTCATCATCTTAAGAACTACATTAGGTGGTAACAGCTAATCACATTGGCAGATTCTAAAAGAAATCTGTTGATATATGTATGCAGCCCTATCTGAGGACACAATAAAGTCACAGCATGCCCTGAGTACTGAAGTTCTTGCATGCCCTGAGTCCTTGATTTTGATTTGCCCCCAGACTTCACCCCTACTGATGATTGACAGCTTTCTCCATATGCATAATATTCACTTTTATGGTGGATTACAAAAACAGTGAGTTTGGCTTTTTCCAGAATCCCAACCACCTTGTCATTCACAGCAGTCTCTACAACAGGTGAAATGTGGGTTAAGAGACCCTTCTTCTGGTGAGGATCCCAGAGACTGGAACTATTAGGAGATTAAGGATATACTGTGGATATGCCATGAATGTCTGAAAGGGAAATACTTCTTTGTATATATTTACCGTGCAATATTTTTACACCAGAAACCAGACGTTTCTGGTTTGGTAAATGATCCCCATAATGTATAATTATGTCTCAGTTTTGCATCTAGCACCTCAGAAACCCCCACAGCATGATGCCCACACCATGCTTCACTATATGCATTGCATTGGGTAGGTGATGAGAAGTACCTGGTTTCCTCCACACATGACTCCATGACTCTTTAGAAATTATGTGAAGTTTAATAATTCCAGACAATCTGAGAGTCTTTTAGGTTCTTTCTTTCTAGCCACTCTGCCATAAAGCCCAGACTGGTGGAGTGCTGCAGTGATGGTTGATCTTCTGAAAGTTTCTCCCATATGCACACAGGATCTCTGGCGCTCAGCTAGAGTGACCATTAGGTTCTTTATTGCCTCTCTTATCAAGACCCTTCTCCCCCTGATTACTTAGTTTGGTGGGACAGCCAGCTCTAGGAAGAGTTCTGATTGTTCCAAACTTCTTCCATTTAAGAATTATGTAGGCCATTGTGCTCTTGGGGACCTTCATTTCAGGAGAATTTTTTGTACCCTTCTCCAGATCTGTGACTCATACAGTCATATCTCTGAGCTCTAGAAGCAGTGCTTTCCTCTTCATGGCTTGGTTTTTGCTCTGATATGCATTGTAAGCTGTGGGACCCTATATAGACGCTATTTAAGAATTCTGTAGGCCACTGTGCTCTTGGGGACATTCATTTCAGCAGAGTTTTTTGTACTCTTTTCCAGATCTGTAAATCCACACAATCCTACCTCTGAGCTCCAGAAGCAGTGATTTCCTCCTCATGGCTTGGTTTTTGCTCTGATATGTATTGTCAGCTGTGAGACCTTATGTAGGGCAGGGCTGTGTTTCTCTATATCATGTCCATTCACTTGATTTGCCACAGGTGAACTCCAATCAAGGTGTAGAAACATCTCAAATATGATCAAGATAAATGGAAGACCCCCAATAGTTAAATTGCAAGTGTCATAGCAAAGGGTCTGTACACTTTCTCATTATTAAGTACAGAATGATGGGGGGAACTTTTTGTTTGTTTGTTTTTGTTTTGTTTTTAATTTATTTTAGCACAAGTCCACAACATAACAAAATGTGAAAACAATAAATGGATGTGAAGATATTCTGAATTATGCCAGAAATGTAATGGCATTTGTTGTGTGAGAGACAAAGCACAGTGAAGCATCCAAAATCACAACATACAGTATACATCTGAAGCTACAAAATATTACATAAGCAGCAAAAATGTCTAGTAATGTCCCTGTTACATTGAGCATGTTTATACCAAGTTTCATATGACTTAGACAAAAAGAGCCATATCTACATGTTCTGATTTCTAAAAGAAACAGTAGTTATGGTAGTAGCCATGTAGTACCAAGAGGAGTAGAAGTAGTAGGGGTGGTAGCAGAATTGTTTCCTTCAAACACCCTCACCCCAGCAGTCTACTGCAATTGAGCTTTCAGGAACCTAAGCACATTCTGGATCCTCTATGCTTTAGAGCAGAGATCTCAAACTCGTGGCCCTACAGCTGTTGTAAAACGACAACTTCCATCATGCCAGGAGAGCCTACAGCTATTGGGGCATGCTGGGAGTTGTAGTTTTGCAACAGCTGGAGGGCCACGAGTTTGAGATCCCTGCATTAGAGCATGGTTACAATTTTTCTTTCATGACTCAAGTCCATCGAGTTGAACCTATTATTTTCATGCTGTGCTGATGCACACAAAGCAAGTAGTCAAAAAAAAAATCCTGGCTTCAACTATAGCAATCAGAATAAAACTATGGGCCTGTATTAAAACCCTCTAACATGGGTTTACTTGTGAGATCCCTATTAGTCCATCATGGTTAGACATCGACATCTAAATGTGCACAGCTACGTACCAATCTAATAAAATAATTCTTATAGACCGAAAAGCTATTGATAAATCCCTTTAATGATAAGTGAGGTGCGTGCGTGATTGAAGTCCTCTGTGTTATTGAGTATCTGAAAATGAAGTGTCCTACACACGCACATGAATGCATTTCCATTTTCTCCAGATGGCTATAACAATCAATCCAAAAGCTGCTTTGATATTTTTGCTACTTTTACTGTATAACACATCTATATATCCCTGCAGTATGGTTATGACTATGACCATTTTCTCACTGAACAAGTATGAGGTTATTGTTAACAGTATTGATGGAACCCTCCATATCCTCATAGTACGGGGTCTTCATTCCATAAGGAAAGGGGCCTTATAAGACCAAGTGTGTGTGTTTCCTCTTAGGTCACTTTCATACCATGTGTCCCCATGCAGCTGAAAAATAATTCTTTTCTTCCCAAGTTAGCCAAATATGCCATTGACTTTCATGTTAAAAAAGTTGAATGGTATCACATCAGTTTTGAACAGTAAAGTAGTTAAAGGTACGTAACCTATCAGATGTATGTTAAGGGAATATGTTTATTTCATAGAAATCTATGAGATGTCACAGTATACTTTTGGATACTTCTTTGTTATGCAATGTAACCAATTATCATGGTATGAACCATTATTCTGGATTAAATGCAAATGATCAAGTAATAACAAATGTAAGGTTATGCACATAGGAAGGAATAATGCAAGTCACCAGTAGATACTAAATGGTAAAACACTGGGTAACACTGACATGGAAAAAGATCTAGGAATTTTAGTGAACAGTAAACTAAGCTGCAGAAACCAGTGTCAGGCAGCTGCTGCCAAGGCCAATAACATAATAGGTTGCATCAAAAGAGGCATAGATGCCCGTGATGAGAACATAGTCCTGACACTTTACAAATCACTAGTCAGACCACAAATGGAGTACTGTGCACAGTTCTGGGTTCCTGTGGACAAGGCAGACATAGCAGAGCTGGAGAGGGTTCAGAGGAGGGCAACTGAAGTCATAACTGGAATGGGTGGACTACAGTACCCAGAAAGATTATCAAAATTAGGGTTATTCACCTTAGAAAAAAGACGACTGATCTAATAACTATGTATAAATATATCAGGGATCAGTACAGAGATCTCTCCGATAATCTATTTATCCCGAGGACTGTGACTGTGACGAGGGGACATCCTCTGTGTCTTGAGGAAAGAAGGTTTGTTCACAAACATAGAAGTGGATTCTTTACGGTAAGAGCAGTGAGACTATGGAACTCTCTGCCTGAGGAGGTGGTGATGGTAAGTTCACTAAAAGAGTTTAAGAGGGGCCTTGATGTATTTCTGGAGGGTAATAATATTACAGGTTATAGCTTCTACAGAGGGGTCACTGATCCAGGGAGTTATTCTGATTGCCTGATTGGAATCGGGAAAGAATTTTTTCCCCTAAAGTGAGGAAAATTGGCTTCTACCTCACAAGGTTTTTTTTGCCTTCCTCTGGATCAACTTGCAGGATAACAGGCCGAACTGGATGGACAGATGTCTTTTTCCAGCCTTATAAACTATGTTACTATGTAATGCTCCCCTATAAAACTGACCTTATATCATATATTTTTGCCAAAGATGCCAAAATTCTCATAAATGCAATACAATTAGGTATCAGGACCAGTTTATTACAAAAACTATAATATGACGTTATAAAGATTATAAAATCACAAACACTATGGGCATGACCATTCTCCTGTCAATAAAGGTGACCTTAGATAGCTGTAAGCGAACAGTTAACTCTTTCAAACTTGTCCTCCTCCTAGACACATGAGTGAATATTTTCTCAATTGGGAGAAGGAGATGAGCTGCTGGATCTGACATGTTGAAATCTAGAATGCCCAATTCTTCTTTCCCCCTACGTCTGCCATCAGGGGAGAGGTAAGACACCCACATACATGTAAGATGGTCTGCTGGTAATTGTAGAGTAATTGGGGCAATAAATGGGGAGATCTCTGGATCCATGTGAGGTACAGGTATGGTTCTAGCTCTGTTAGAAAGAGATTGTCATGTACTAGATTATGGAGCGCATTTCTAAAATCCCAGTCTTAATACCCCTTTGCATGAGGGGTGGCTGCACCTAAGTTATCGTCGTATCCACCGCCTGCCTAAATGTACACCAGATCCCTTGCTGTCTTACATTTAGACCATTTTTTTACTCCAAAAAAAGGGGTAGAAAATTATAAATGAGACAGGCCTGTCGGCCCACTCCCTTCCCCACCCACACCCCATTTTTTAGACCTGGCATGAGCAGGGAAAAGTCACAGATTGTGGCGCAAATAACCTTTACTTTTTATTTTTTCACATCGATCATGACAATATATCTAGCATTATCCCTTATCTTGCAAAACTGTCCAATAGAAATCCCTTGCAGTCCATGATAACGAATCCAAATACAGTTTTCATTTTCCCAAGGCAGGTTAAAAAATGTAAGCTGAGCTCTGATTGGTTGCGAAGGCCAGCTTTTCTCATAGATACTGTAGTTTTGCCCCCAATGAATATATCGTTTACATGTTTATTCACAGATATATTCACCAGGTCTTTGGTAAAAACTGTTCTAAATGTAAACTTTTTATGTGATTTTGCACAGATGCGCACTGTATATTGGTATCACTGTTATAGGAAGAAATGCATTATGCAAGCCTATACTCGGCGCTGGAAAATGAAATATAAGGAAGGTTTGGCCATGGTGATTTATCATATTGTATTACTGTACACAGATGATACAGCCACCAAGGCCTTTTTCATGCTCTATAGGAAGGGAGTAGCAGATAACGGGTAAAGTTGTAATGCTTGAGTAGCTGCGTTCCTCCATTCATCGTTTTCCTGCCAGCTTGGGAAGAGTTTTATTTCTGCCAATACAGAACACTGAAATACACACATAACACACACAATGCTGCTCAGCTGTTTCCCAGGATATTAAAAAAAAAGTCTGTTCGCCTTTTGGTGTTTATTGCATCTTGCTGCAGTACTGCGTGCTCCAGCGCCCCTCAGTGGAGAGATATTAAAACTGTCCTGCAAGACCCAACATAGATTTATCAAACTGCAATGTGCCGAAGATGATAGGATTTTTATACACACCATTACATGAATATGTATTGCGTCCAGAGCTGAAATTCTTCCAGATGACTTTGAAGACTGCATGAATATGTGAGTGGCAGCAATATTCTTATCCTGTCATACAAATAGCGCCTCGCTTGGGATTCGATGTACGGTATGAATATGCATAGCTGTTTGTTATTTACTATACAGTACATGTTGTAACTGCTGCGTAATAGAATGTACAATGGAATTTTACAAAGATGCCAAAAAATTGACAAAAGATGTCAAATGTGCTGGATTTTGTCAGTCATTTTAAAACCTTATGCAAGATAGTACAGTATGACATAACAATCGGTAAACTTAAGAACATCTAGAACTATTAATATGACAACCTGCATGCAGGGGTGCACCACTAATGAGGCCACGTGAGGTGATTGCCTCAGGCAGCACCATGTAGGGGCAAGGGGGCGCAGCAGAAGGGCCATGAGCAATGAGCGTTTTCAATGTGACAAAGGGGTTAGGTTAAGAAATTGGCATTGGGGGGACGCTGTTTCAGTTTTCGCCTCAGGAAGCAGAAAGGCTAGGTGCATCCCCTGCCTGCATGATGAGAGTGACCCATGCCCATATCAGACTTCCCTATCGTGCCATACCAGTGCCACACCTCTGGGGGCGATCTATCTCCTAAACACTCTATTACAATCTATCTAATTTGCTTATTCATCATTAGCTTATTGAGTGATTGAGGGAGTGGATGATCTACCATTTCCTGTATATCAAGATGGGACCAGGAAGTGCAGAGCACTGTAAAAATTGAAACTGTCAAGTAGGGGATCAATTAGATCAATGATGCTTAGTTATCTTAACATTTTGCCTGTTATTGAAAAAATAAATATCCCACATGGCAACCCATTTTGCTTGAGAAAACCACATTCCCGTTAACAGAATCAGTGGCATCCGTTCCAAACCCAAGAATCTGCTAGGACTGGATGTCAGATAGGTGCAGGTCCCCCCATTAAAACTCTCTTTTATCTCAAGAATTGGGCCCGTGGAGTGAAGTAGAGCATACTGTGCATGCACAGCTTGCTCTCCATTCACTGCTTTGGGACAGGTCACATTGTCATAACTAACCAAGCCAGCGCATTTGACTTTTTCCAGAACTCCCATACTGGTGAATGGACAGTGGCAGCACATGTGTGACTGCTCAGCCTTCACTTCAGTTGGGACCCACACCCAGGGGTGGACTGGCCATAGACCTTACAGGGAAATTTCCTGGTGGGCCAATGCCCAGGGGGCCGGCCAAGCCCTGCTCAAGGAAGCCATTGTGATGCTCTCAGCATTAATTAATGCTAGGAGCATCTAGTACTTATACACCTGGCTGCCTTGTTGCTGCACTGTGTATTTGGTTTAGCTAGGTCAGTATTTTATGCTTCAATATACTATTGCTGGCTCTGCCTACATAAATTGGCTCTGCCTTTTATCAATTTGGACCGGCCTACAACATGGGGCCACTTTTAGTTTATTTTTCCAGAGCCACTTTAAGTTCCCAGTCCGGCTCCCTGTCCACACCTATCCTAGAGATATGCCATCAATGTCCCAGATGTGAATACCCATTTAACCACTTGACAAAGGCTCCAATGAGATGAGCTGAATCGTTGCATTGGGTGAATAAAGGAGATCCCCTTTATATTCACTACTACGGGAGTGCTGCCTCTTTACAATTTTTACTACAGTTTGGAGAATCTTTTTCCAGGATTCTTTGAGGGATTGCACCTGGGAACTGGGAGTGCTGCTATCCATTGCTCAATTTATACCCCTTTAATTACCTATTTTTTCTTTTCTTTGTCATTTAAAACTAGCTAAATGATCAGCTGAGCTTTGGGACCCACTCCCATCCAGGGAGTTATTCTGATTGCCTGATTGGAGTCGGGAAGGAATTTTTTTCCCCTAAAGTGAGGAACATTGGCTTTTACCTCACAGAGGTTTTTCGCCTTCCTCTGGATCAACTTGCAGGATAACAGGCCGAACTGGATGGACAGAGGACTTTTTTCGGCCTTAGAAACTATGTTACTATGTATGTTATTATTGTACCAGCGCATGAGCCGGCCAGAGGATCCATAAGTCATTTTGCCCCTGATTGGGAATGTAGTGTAGAATAAGCCAATGTGACTTGCTGCCAGTCAAGATGGCCTGTGTAACATTAGAATTGAAGACTTCCCTAACATATGTTCATAGTCCTCCATTTCAGAGACTTTACCCCTAAAAAATCCCTGCTGTAAAGGAGGTTATTTCAGTCACCCTTACTGATATTGAGCAGATACAGCGATTATGATCTATTTAGGCAGGAAAAGAACAGGAGCTTTGAGAAGACGGAAAACAGAGACACGAGGGCAATCATTAAAGAAGGGGAATGGCTAAAGCTGGGAAACTGAGTTAAGAAAAACAAGTTGGTGATAGAATTTGGTCAAAAGCCAGGAACAGGATTTAAGGATGTTTGGAACAGATTTTTCCCTTAGGAGAAGCTGAAATATTTCCAGCCATATTGTGAATGTTTTACATTGCTAGGAAGAAATCCAAGGGGCAGAAAGATCTGCTTATGGCAGATAAGAGCCGTAAAGACAACACAAATCAAACAGTGCAAATCGTATTTGTGCTGTTGCAGCAAATGGCTTACGCAATGGTTAAATTATAAAATGAAGGTAATACAACTGTCAAAAGCAAAGAAATAAAGATCATTTCTCCCTAAAAAAGAAGAGAAAATCACTAGTAAATGGAAGCACTTGAGCTGTCCTCTCTCGCCAAGGTTTAAAATCAAAATCACATAACTATAGTATTTTTTAGTTATGATACTGTACCATTTCAGTTCCTAAGGGCAAGACCAGAGGAAGGTTAATGAGACTCTGCCCTGGAGTCACCACCACATCTCCATCACCTCAGGTGTCCTCCACCACCTCCCACCCCTTATTTAAAAGTCATTTAAGCAAGTGAATGTTATCAGTCTAAGTAGTTTATCCACATATAATATAATTCTGCCTAAATATTAAACATTAAATGCTATGGAAACCCTTGATATGGGAACATCATTTACATTTACATATGTTAGTTTTAAAAAATGCACTAAAGGCCCCTTTACCTTGCTTGTTTGAGCAGATAATTGTCAGGATTGTTCTGCCACAGTCTGCTCGTCAGTTAGGAGCTAATGCCATCATTCGTCCCCATACAGAATCAGTTTGTCGGCAGCAGAGACAGTTTAGATTGGACGGCCTGCTGCCAGCAAACAATGATTTAGGATACTACACCTACAATCTAATTACCCAGTGAATGAAAATTTAGTTAATTCATCAGGTATTTGGTGCCACTTTTACACTGGCAGATCATTGCTAACGAGTGTTGCTACGAATAGGGATGAGCGAACCCAAGGAAGGTCGGATTCGCCGGGTTTGGCTGAACTTTAGGTCAATAAACTTGACCCAAACTTCATCCCCATTCAAGTCAATGGGGACCCGAACTTTGCTTTATTATTTTCCGTTATAAAATGGTTATAACGGAAAATAATAGCATTCTTAAGACAGAAGGCATTCAGGGGTTAAAAATAATAAAAAAACTCACCTCATCCACTTGATCGCGCAGCTGGTGTCTTCTTAATTCTTCTTGGAGGATCTGCAAAAGGACCTGCAATGACGTCACTGCGCTTACCGGTAAGCGTAATGACCTCATCGCAGGTCCTGCTGAATGAAGATAGAAGGTAATACATGCTAGATGTGAGGTCCGTGTGTCCTGGATGCTGCTGTCTTTGATAGCTCTCATTTATCAATAGATTCATTCCTGGTTTTCCCTTCTACCAATATTGATGGATCTCCTCTGATATGTGCGGTCACTAAAAACACATATTGGTAGTTGGATTGCTAAACTAATAATAATAATAATAATAATAATAATAATAATAAGTTATAAAATATCATTATTTGCATAATTTTTTATAGGGTAAAAATACAATAATGCTTCACTATGGAACTCAATAAATGCATACAGCCACATCAGTAATGCTGTCAGCAAAAATCAGATCCACAAAATACAGCAAATACAGACAAGAACAGGACCTGTGATGAGGCACACAGATTTGCATGGCCTCATAGAAATGAATGGCTGAGTTTGCTCTCCAAGAGAAAAATGGATCACACACTGAAGAAACAAACAGTCATGGGAAGGAGCCCTAAGTGGTACTGTATATTAAAATAATTAAAAGCCACTAAAAGAGTCGCCTACATTAATATTTCGATAAAACTATTGCTCTTTTGCTGTCTCAATTTATTTTTAACTCCTTTATACTGTAGATTGACTGGGGAAAAGGCCACACACCATATGAATTGCTCTTCAGGGGATCCCGCAGAGAGCGTAAATATCACAGGGGCTCAATAGAAATGAAAAATTAATAATGAATGCACTTGCTTTTCCGGTGATTGAGTCCATAATTGCAAACTAGTGACTTTATTGATTGGGGATGGGAGGAGGGGGGTTGTTGGAGTTAGGGATTCAGCCTCATCGCACGGCTGACTGAGTAGGGGCTCAAAACACATCTTAAGCTAACTGCAAAAAGTCAGTGGTATTTTCTTATAATTAGCTGATAGTGAAGTGACCTGAGCCTCATAAAGGTCTGAGAAAAGCATAAATAAATCATACCACTCTAATAGCAACTCTCTGTGAATATAACCTCACCATATGGCTAGAGCTTGTATCCTGTGTGACGCGAGTTGTACTGTATCATGCATGTGTAGTGACCTGGTTCTGAGCTACCCTAAGAACAGGGGCGTAACTACAGCGGCAGACCATGTGACTGCTATGGGGCCCAGGGCAAGAGGGGGCCCAGTCTTAGTTGGGATGCCCCATCTTCTACTGGTAGTGAAAACTTGCTCAGGACTCTACCCTCTAAAGGAACAACTTTTAGCAAATGAAGCAGTGGGAAAAAATGGCCAAAGGGTCATTGAAAAGGGTTTAGGCACAAACCCTTCTGTCCTGTGTGGGGGGCCTGGGTTGATCCTTGCTATGTGGCCCTTACTTCTCTTTGTACACCACTGCCTAAGAAGACACTAAACTGGAGCACATGTTAATACTCCAGCATTGTACTACAGCGTGTGCATTAGAACCGTTCTATAGTCTATGTACCTGACATCCGTTGCTATTTTTTCTATCATTAATTAAGGCCACAGTTCCTCATTTGTATCTGCTGTCTAACATTTGTGCAAGGAGGGACATATAGTGTAGGGATAGGGTTTGGCTAGGCAGGGCTAGTTGTTCTGTTCAAAAGACACAAAAGTCCATTGTTATATCTGGCTGCAATATATTATTTTTCTGGTGGGTTAAAAATTTCGCAAGGTTGCCTGACCTTAATACCTCCTTTTCAGCGTCTGCTGTCTAACATTTGTGTATCCCAAATAACAGAAATCCGGTGTATTTGTTTCTGCGGCTATTGAAGCCGACATTACTAATGTCGCCGTTATTAGCGGCAGAAAGAAACACAATAAATGTCTGGTACATAGGAGAAACATACATTGCCCTGCACATGTAATGTCACCGTGATTAGCGGCAGAAAGAAAAGCAATAAATGTCAGGTACATAGAAGAAACAAACATTGTCCTGCACATGTATTGTCACTGTGATTAGCGGCAGAAAGAAACGCAATAAATGTCAGGTACATAGGAAAAACATACATTGTCCTGCACATGTAATGTCACGGTGATTAGCAGCAGAAAGAAAAGCAGTAAATGTCAGGTATATAGGAGAAATATAAATTGTCCTGCACACACTGCGCAGCTGGTGTTAAGATTAGGCAAACTTGCGCAAATTTTGACCATCAAGAATAACAATATTGCAGCCAGATATAAAAAAAGTCCTTAAAAGGACTTTTGAGTCTTTTCAACACAACAACTTGCCCAAATCCTATCTCTACACTATCTGTGCCTGATTGCGCAAATGTTATACATTATATGAATAACGGCAGAAAAAAATACACTGGATGTCAGGTATTTAGGATACAGAAAGGTTATACTGCACATGCAGCACAGGTATGTGACATTACCTTCGCTGCGTCTGATGCATAACGTTTGCTCATTCTGTGAAATTTTTCTGCTCATACACTAAAAAAAATCTGTGCAACTGTACTTTTGACAAACTTGCATATATACCATTTAGTATGCGCAAGGCGAGCAGTAAGGGACAGGGAAGTGAGTGTGCTGCTGATGGTGCGCGGTGAGTGCGGTAAAACAGTGTCTGCTGGCAGAGCACAAGAAACAAAATCATCCAAAACTCCTAGATTCATGTCTCAGTTTGGAGGGTGGCGGAAGACAGGTTCTTGTTAAGTCAACATGTCAGGAGGAGGACCAGAGTGAGGTTAATTTTTTAGGTAAAAAAAATTAGGGGTGAGGGCCTGCTGGTGGACCTCTTAAATATTTAAAGGCGAGGGCAACCTAATAAGCAGTTTGATATGATGGAGGAAGAGGACGAGAAGAGGAAGGGGTTCATGAAAATACAGTGTATTCAATACACCTTAAAAGCCACATTTAAAGTTCCTTTATGTTCAGCCACTTTCCTCTGGTGGGGTAGCGAACTCAGGGGCAATCCAGGCCTTGTTCATTTTGATTAGCATCAGCATTTTCAGTTGACAGGCGGATGCGCTTAGCAGTTATTATGCTCCCAGCGGCACTAAATAACCACTCTGACAAAACGCTGGAGGTAGGGCAGGCCAGCACCTCCAAGGCGTAGAGCACCAGTTTGTGCCACGTGTCCAGCTTAGACACCCAATAATTATAAGGCACAGAGGGATCGCTGAGGACGTTGGCATTGGGACATTTTCCCTCCTAGTTGTGACACTAGGCCGCTTATCAGAACTTTTTCCACATGCAGCGCTGTCCGTCTTTATTGTGAGCAGGTAGAGCTCCAGCGCGTGCTCAGGTCGCACAGCAGTCAGTGAGCTGGCAAGTGTAAGCGCTGCTGCAGCAGTGCCAGACCGGCGGAAGCTGTAGGGGACTTTCGGAAATGGGCACCTTCACCGGCAGCTCAGGCAAATTGGTGTAGGTTTTGAGAATCCGCTGAACCACTAAGTTGAAGCAGTTGTTTGGTCTGAGGGAGACTCCCGTTCGTCCTTCCTGTTGGGGGAACAGGTAGACTCATTCCTGTCATTAGTTCCAGGGTCCTATAGGGTCAGTTTGGTTTAGGTTCCTGTGTATGAACTTGCCTACATATGAGGTCTGTTCATACTGGTAGTCAGTCAGGATTAGAGTCAGAGTTTCCTTTAGGAGGTGTCCATCTTCCTTCATTAGTTTCCTGGCCTACTCTACTTTCCCTCCTACGTTCTGTGTGGTTTTCCCCCTACACCTGAGCGTGACAGTATGTGTGTGATCTTGCCGAGCTCCAAAGCCGCCACCAAGTTGCAGTCAATATCAGACTCAACCACGCCTGGTTGTAGGTTGAGTGGCGAGAGCCACAGCTCAGCCTGGTCCCTTATACCGTGCCACAGCACTGTGGTGATGTGTTGTTTGTCACCTAAGCAAGTAAGTTTCAGCACAGCCTGTTGCCGCTTCCCCACCACTATGCTAAACTTCTTCCAGCTACTGACTGATGGCTGACTGGTGCTGCAGGATGAGAATTCCTAGATGGAAGTGGTGGAGGAGAAGGAGGGGTTGCAGCCGCTAATGTAAGTGGTGGCGGAAATCCTGATGGAAGTAGGGCCTGCAATCCTTTGTGTCGGTAGCACCTCTGCCATCCCAGGGTACAACTCGCTTCTAGCCTCCACAGTGTTCACCCAGTGTGCCGTCAGGGAAATGTAGCATCCCTGGCCAGAAGCACTTGTCCATGTGTCAGTCGTTAAGTGGACCTTCCCAGTAACTGCGTTGGTCAGGGCACGGGTTATGTTTCGGGACACATGCTGGTGTAAGGCGGTGAGGGCACACCGGAAAAAATACTGGCAGCTAGGTACTGAGTAATAAGGGACAGCCGCCGCCATCAGACTGCGAAAAACCTCAGTGTTCACAAGCAACATTTTCAGCGCCAGCAATTTGTAAAGGTGTGCCTTTAGTGCTATGGCCTGTGGGTGGGTGGCTGGGTATTTGCGCTTTTGTTCAAAGGCCTGGGGTATGGACATCTGTACACTGCACAGGGACACAGAAGTGGATGTGCTCACTGATGGTGCTTGCAAGGGTCCAGGTGCAAGGCGGGATGCATCTGTCCCTGCATCTTGGCTAGCATGTAACACAGGGAAGAGGAGGCAGTGGTGTGACCCGCAGACACCGATTGTGGATCCAGGTGTTTGGCCCACCTATTAGGGTGCTTTGCTGCCATGAAGATCATGCTGGTGGTGGTCAGGTTGCTAGTGTTCATGCCCCTGCTCACGGCACAGGTTGCAAATGACAATTCTTTTATCGTCCACACTTGTTGGGGTGGCCTGCCTTTTCCCTTTTGCCACCGCACCACCTCTTCCAGCCTGTTGCGGTGCTGCAGATCCCTCCCCCTCTGTACTGCTGTCCTCGCTCAGCTTGCCTCTTTCCCATGTTGGGCCAGTGATTTCATCGTCCACCACCTCCTCTTCCACTTCTTCACTCTGGTCCTCCTCCTGACAAGTTGACGTTCAGTGCTGCTGACACTCAAAAACATTTGTGGTGAGGGTCTGCTGCTTATCTAGTAACATAGTAACATAGTAACATAGTTTATAAGGCCGAAAAAAGACATCTGTCCATCCAGTTCAGCCTGTTTTCCTACAAGTTGATCCAGAGGAAGGCAAAAAAAAACCATGTGAGGTAGAAGCCAATTTTCCTCACTTTAGGGGGAAAAAATCCCTCCCGACTCCAATAAGGCAATCAGAATAACTCCCTGGATCAACGACCCCCCTCTAGTTACTATAACCTGTAATATTATTACCCTCCAGAAATACATCCAGGCCCTTCTTGAACTCTTTTAGTGAACTTACCATCACCACCTCCTCAGGCAGAGAGTTCCACAGTCTCACTGCTCTTACCGTAAAGAATCCTCTTCTATGTTTATGTACAAACCTTCTTTCCTCCAGATGCAGAGGATGTCCCCTCGTCACAGTCATAGTCCTCGGGATAAAAAGATGATGGGAGAGATCTCTGTACTGACCCCTGATATATTTATACATAGTTATTAGATCTCCCCTCAGTCGTCTTTTTTCAAGTGAATAACCGTAATTTTGATAATCTTTCTGGGTACTGTAGTCCACCCATTTCAGTTATTACTTTAGTTGCCCTCCTCTGAACCCTCTCCAGCTCTGCTCTGTCTGCCTTGTTCACAGGAGCCCAGAACTGTACACAGTACTATGTGTGGTCTGACTAGTGATTTGTAAAGTGGCAGGACTATGTTCTCATCACGGGCATCTATGCCCCTTTTGATGCAACCCATTATCTTATTGGCCTTGGCAGCAGCTGTCTGGCACTGGCTTCTACAGCTTAGTTTGCTTTTCACTAAAATTCCTAGGTCCTTTTCCATGTCAGAGTTACCCAATGCTTTACCATTTAGTATGTACTGGTGACTTGCATTATTCCTTCCCATATGCATAACCTTACATTTGTCAGTGTTAAACCTCATCAGCCACTTTTCTGACCAAGCCTCCAGTCTATCCAGATCCTGCTGTAGCAGTGCACTGTCCTCCTCTGTGTTAATTACTTTACACAGTTTAATGTCATCTGCAAAAATTGATATTTTACTATGCAAACCTCCTACAATATCATTAATAAATATATTGAAGAGAATAGGACCCAATACAGACCCCTGTGGTACCCCACTAGTGACAGTGACCCAATCTGAGTATCTACCGTTAATAACCACCCTCTGTTTTCTATCACTGAGCCAGTTACTTACCCACATACAGACATTTTCTCCCAGGCCAAGCATTCTCATTTTGTATACTAGCCTTTTATGTGGTACCGTGTCAAACGCTTTGGAGAAGTCCAAATATACGACATCCATTAAGTCGCCGCAGTCAAGTCTAGAACTTACCTCCTCATAGAAACTGATTAAATTGGTTTGACATGACCGATCCCTCATGAAGCCATGCTGATACGGAATTATTTGCTTATTTTCATTGAGGTACTCCAAGATAGCATCTCTCAGAAAACCTTCAAACAGTTTACCCACAACAGAAGTTAAACTTACCGGCCTATAGTTTCCGGGCTCTGTTTTTGGACCCTTTTTGAATATTGGCACCACATTTGCTATGCGCCAATCCTGTGGAACACTCCCCGTCAGTATAGAGTCCTTAAATATCAGAAATAAGGGTCTGTCGATGACATTACTTAATTCTCTTAGAATACGGGGGTGTATGCCATCCGGTCCTGGTGATTTGTCTATTTTAATATTTTTAAGACGTTGCTTTACCTCTTCCTGGGTCAGAGAGGACACTTTTAAAGGGGAATTTACTTTTATACTCTGCATTTCATCTGACAGTTTATTTTCCTCAGTGAATACAGTGGAGAAAAAGTTATTTAGTAGCTTTGCTTTCTCCTCATCACTCTCTGCAACTCCCCCCTCATTACTCTGTAAGGGGACGACACCTTCAGGTTTATACTTTTTAGTATTTATATAATTGAAGAACATTTTAGGGTTAGTTTTACTCTCTTTGGCGATTAATCTCTTGGTCTCTAGTTTGGCTGCTTTTATTTGTCTTTTACATATTCTATTTTTTTCCTTATAGTTTTTCAATGCTGACCATCTAAAACATTAGGGGAGAGTGCCTGCTGTTGAGCTGACCGTGTAAAACATTCAGGGCGAGTGCCTGCTGCTGATCTGACTGTGTAAAATATTTGGAGTGAGGGAGTGCTGCTACTTGCGCTTTATAAACATAAATATATGTTTCCTAACAATATTTCCTCTAAAATCGATGATATCTTCTGTTTTTGGGGGTATTATTGTCATTCCGTAAGTGGCGTAATAGTCGGACATCATCGTTAATAGCAGCAACATCGGTGTCCAAGATGCATCGAGGCATCCTCCCCATGCTGTTCCCTAACCATTTCAGTGGTGTTTCCACCATTCTCTCACGTTTCCCTATGAACCAGACACCCTCCCCTCTGCAGAGCAGGGGGTACCTGGTCTTCTCCTATTGACTTCCATTATACTCAGGTGCTTGGCCGAGCACTCGAGCACCACCTAGTGTTCGGCCAGAGCACCCGAGCACCCGAACATCGCAGTGCTCTATCATCACTAATAGATAGATAGAAAAAACAAAAATGAACAGCAGCACAGTATCAGTGTTGGTGGGTGCAATTCCTCCTAGATTCCAGGCTGGGAACCCATCAATAGTAATCGATAAGCAAATGATGAGTCAGAACTCCAGGCTTAGTGAAGGGTGTTAGACCCGTTTATTTCCCCTGCAACGTTTCAGCCCAGCTCAATGGAACCTTTGTCCCCTATTTGGTGAATATGACTGATTGTACAGTACTGTTAGGTGGTGCTACTTTTTCCAGATTATTTTATGGTCACACTTTATCTGGAACAGCATGCTACAATGAAAGAAATATATATTTTTTTTTTTCTGAGTATAATTTTTCTCATATTCTTCTAATCTCTTCTATACAGGAGTTCTAGTCTAGAGGTGACATAGCTGCTTTATTAAATACAACAGGAAATTAAATTGCTTGCACTCAATAGTCAAGTATATTAAACTACAGCAAACCCAGTGACATCACCAGTGCCTTGGGCCCATCAGAGGAAACAACTTTCAAGGATGTCTGTCAATCTACGCAGGACAAGCATGCCTATTGTCAACTTCATCCTAAATTATGCTGATATGTTAATGTTATCACATGACTAAAGGGGGTTCTCCATCTTACAGGAGTAATCTCTAGGATATGCAGCTTCTTCATTCTCAAGATTGGGTCCCAAAGGTCATGCTAGAATATGCCATCGCTCAACTGGTGACAGTTTGACTGCTTGAAACCTCAATCATCCTCAACATGAAGGAGCCTCAGTGCTAGTTAAGCACTATGGCTTCTACACAAATTTCCCCTCCTGTACAGGGAACAACAAAAATGTAATGACTTGAGTGGATTTGTGTTGTAGAGTAGTTCCAGGGGCGTAACTACCATAGCGGCAGACCATGTGACTGCTATGGGGCCTAGGGCAAGAGGGGGCCCAGTCTTAGTTGGGATCATCTCCACTTCTACTGGGGGTGAAAACTTGGTCAGGACTCCAGGAACAACTTTTAGTAAATGAGGCAGTGGAAAAAAGGGCCCAAGGGAAACTCAAAAGGGTTTAGGCAGAAACTTTTCTGTCCTGTGTGGGGGCCTGGTTTGATCCTTGTTATGGGACCCTTCTCTATGTACGCCGCTGAGTAGTTCTATCAACAGGCTGTGGCCAGGAGCACTGCTGTGAAGAAGTGCCGGGGGGACATCTATGCCTTAGTCTTAGAGATTGGTGAGGGTCATATTGATCAGAAGGTCATGGTATACTGTAGCCAAAAGGGTAATCTCTAATATAGTATTGTAATTTTTAGGTGTCAAAATCTCAGGCAAATTATTAGCAGCAAGTGATGGGCTTCCAATCAGCGTCAGAACCTAGCCCCATCAGAGGACCTTCTGGTACTTTGGTGGGTCAGTCCAAACTTGGACATCAAAATTAGTGTTGAGCGAATCAAAGTATCCAAAGTGGACTTTAATCTGAATTTCAGGAAAATTTTGATTCCCCTTGAAACCAAATTTCCTTGCATGATTTAATCTGAAATAATGCAAAAAAACCCCCAAAAATTAATACTTTCATGCCTCCATTTGCTCGCAACGGATTGGCCGCCGCCATTTTGTTTGAAAATCTTGCACTAAATCCCATGTGTGGTGACGTATGGCATGATGTTGTCATTGCAGTGCGTGCGAGATTTCGCGTTAGATCTTCAAGCGGCAGCTGGCCCGTCGCGAGCAAATGGAGCAGGTAATGATTAATTTTTTTTTTTTTTTAATTTTATCATCATGTATGAATGCGCCATCTGAAGCGTACAATGACAGGGTGCAGTGCAATCACTGCTCCCTGTCATTGCACCCACTACTTACACAGAAAACAGAAATACGCTTTGTGACGAAATTATTTGTCACAAAGCAAATTTTTCTTATAAAATTCAGCGAAGCAGCCAAATCACATTTTCCAATACTTCGCTCATGTCTAGTGATGACGTCACCACGTGATCACGCTGGAAGTGCACAGTGACCTGGTGAAAGGCTTAATGTGAGTCACAGATGCCGCAGTCAGTTTCAATGCGGCATCAGAGGGGTTACATAAATGGAGCGGCGTGATCGCCGTTCCCGTCGTTGTGCCAGCTCCATACAATGGAAAGCAATTTGTGACAAAGTCATTCGTAAAGAATCAGATTTCTTGTTGAATTTTGGCAAAGCAACCAAATTGAATTTTTCAAAACCTCGCACCAATCACCTCGCACCAAAAAAAACTAGCCTCAGTCATGCTTTTTAGTAAATGTGTAATTTCTATACTATTTGAGCCTTGTTTAAATGTTTCTGGCAGAATTTTCCCGTTTTCCATGTTTTGGAAGAAATCTTTTGTTATAACCTTGTCTTGGTGAGCTGAACTTGCTGACTCAAGTGTCGGAAAGTGTTTTTGTAGATAAACTATAATTGGCAGAATGAGACTGATTAGAGCAAGATTTGGGGCACTAATTGGAATTTCATCAAGGTTATGAATCACCATCCAATTAAGGCATAAAAGATGGTTTAATAAATGAGCGTGTCCTTTGCATTTCATTCATCTGCTCTGGTCACTGGAAATGAAATATTAGTTCAGAAAGTTGTTTAAAAAAACACTTGAAAATTCCTTCTTTATTTGAAGAACGAGAAGCACGCCATCTGCCGCATCTGCCACGTGGGGCGGCATATCTACATTTTATATGTTGAATTTCGGAGTGCCAAATGCTCATTAATGCATAATAACATGCAGAAATATTTCCCTGCAATACAAGAGAAAAAATAGTCAAAGCTCTTTTATGGAGTCATGAAACTTGGCTCGGATATGAAGCTTATGTTACGAGAATAGCAGCGCCCTTCAGTTATTCAGAAGGAGATTGATATGTAAGAGAATGACTTGGATTTCTATGAATAATATCCTATAGAGCGGTTTAAAGGAACATTACAATAACTGTATGTGCAGCACCAACTGCATTAGGTATTGCTCAGACATGCATGCTCACTCTGTAGAGGGGTTGTCTAGCTTCAGGCAAGCCCGTCATGTCTGTAGATTACCTCTATTAGGTCTCATTCACATGACAGTACTCTTCAGTATTAATGAGAAAAAAAAACACCGCACCATATGTCTACAACACAGAAGAGGTGCAAATCTTTCAATGACACTTATACTTACTTCTTGTGGGTTTCCTTTTTCCAGTTATGGCTTACAAATAATGAGAGTTTGACAGGTTTGAGTTCAGGTTCGGGGTTTAAGTGAATTACGTAATGGATTCTGTTGAATCCATAACGTATTTTAATGCCGGCATGCCTTTAGAGGCATTCTGTTTTGCATGCCGTCATGATACAAATGTATGGCCAGCAGAACGGAAGCCTCGGGGCTGGCCATACACCTGTATTATGCGGCATGCTGGCATTGAATTATGTGATGGATTCCGTGAGAACGAAATCCATTGCATAATTCACTTAAACACCGAACCCAAACATGCCAAAAGGTCCGTTCAACGCTACAGATAACGATGTGAAATACTGATGTGCGAATGGAGCCTTACTTAAATATGAGAGCTGCGTTGTGCACAGCTTTTGTTACTGACGGACTATATGACCCTTTAAAGGGGTTCTCTGACCTCAGCGAATGGCATGTATTATGTAGATAAAGTTAATACAAGGCACTTACTAATGTATTGTGATTGTCTCATTCCCAGGGGTTACGGCCACTGCTGCAGCACAGATACGAGGTGGCCAGGACACAAATTGCTGTGTATGCGTGTCTATGTGAGCTCCCACAGTCTTGGCTACCAGAGAGGACAGCAATTTTTCCTATGATGTGCAAGCATGAGCACCGCTGATGGATTGTAGGGTGGTCATAACCATGGAAACGAGCAGTGTATAATGTGATGGAAAAATGAATCCAGCCAGCAAAGGAAGCAATATGGACAATAACAATACATTAGTAAGTGCCTTGTATTAACTTTCTCTACATGATAAATGCCATTTACTGAACTTAGAAAACCCCTTTAAATGTCATCAACAGAAAGCCAAGATGTCCATTACTTTTAGAGAGTTATTTTGTAACACGTTCTTTACCTAGTAATGAGGACATAGACAACCCCTGTCCATAGGTGGGGTCCGTCTGCAATAAGGAAGTGCTAAGTACTTACCTGACAGATCCTGCACATCCGGGCTCTATTTCCTTGGCTGCAACAATGACGTCTTATTAACAACACATGTCCACTGTCACTTAGACCTAAGACCGGTGATTAGCTGCTCCATGTGACATTACCGCAGCAACCAGATACACAGAGCCCTGCAGGGAGAACTGGAGCGGTGTTGTGGGATCTGTCAGGCAGCTACTTATCACTTATTTTTCGTAGGCAGATTTCCTTCTGAAATCGGACTACTCTTTTAAGAGCAGCTCTGTCTTCTTGGACCAGCCGATCTATGTACCGCATGTTTGGCTTTTCATTACCTTAGTATAGCCGGACAATATTTTCTATTGTAATGAGTCGGACCCACAGTGTTTAGCTGATGTCACACAGCTGTCTTTAGAGAAGGGCTTTGTGGGAGGACGCTAGATTTTTAAAAAAATGTGCCCTTTATAACAGTTAACCCCATTGAAATAATTTTACATTGATGATGATGATGATGATCATGATGATGATGTTCCAGTAATAAATATTGATGGCCTTTGCTCAGGATAGGTCATCAGTATCTGATGTGTGGAGGTCTGACCCCCAATAGTCCCACCAGTCAGCAGTTTTGGCCATCCCCCATTGTCAGAAACTATAAAGTTGACAGAGCTGTTAGAATAAGGTTCTGTACACTGTGTAGAAGCCATAGTGGTGTACTGTAACTCATCTCCTATTCAAGTAGATGGGAGCTGAAGCATGCTGACTCCAGAAAATACAGATTGTACGCAGCCTTGCATCCAATGTCGGACCATCTACATCTAATTATCGAAAAAACACCCAAACCTATCAGGCCTCTACAAGGTGCTGGAAAGGAAAGTATTTTGAAGGTGAGTGATTGTGATCTTCACTGATGGTTGGTTACAGACACGTCAGAGCGAGCAGCAGTCAGAATGAGGTGTGAATATTGTGTTGACAGAAGAAGTTTTCCTCATCTGTTCTTGGACAGTGAGAGGTGTAATTATGGTCCATTCGGCATGACACAGTAAAACCGTTTTACAGTACATTTCCTTCTGAGCTTAGGTCTATCCGTCATAATGACCTGTAATAACTACTCAGCGTTTAAGTATGTTTACACTTTGAGAAATGTTTGCTGAATGAAAGGATTTACATTTATTATGAATTCTTATGGATTATAGGAAACGGAAAGGGTGATGAAAATGTTTAAATAAGCACTTTACTTAAAATGTTTAAAAAGTAAAGTGAGACCCTGAAAAATGATAGAGAACTCAGAGGTGAAGCTGGAAGCCTCTGACTAATGTAAATGAAAATTTCAACTTCCCATGGGGGTACACTAATAAATGACAACTCAACGGTGATCCACAAAGTGTGACAGGTCCAACAGCTGAAACGCCTGGTGATCGGTTGTTCTCATTGATGAAAGCTTCACCTACATACCTGCAATAAGTCTTACAGATGTCTAAGTATGAGCAACAGCACTATCTCTAATCCCTTTCAGTGTCTGTCCCTGAAAACCTCTTCTGCCAAAAGTTTTCAAAGGGTTGTACAAAAATGGAAGGGTGGGGGGGAGTTTGGCAACCCTCTCCACCGCCACCCACCGTCACCCAACACACTTTACCAGACCTTCAAATAGAAGATTACTTAACCTGCTTCCCAGTGCTGGCTTCCCGCTCCTTCTCCTCCAGATACGTGAAGCTCCCTTGCTCCCGGTTTAAACATTGCCACAGCCAACCACTGACCGTCATGGAGACTGAATCCCCTAGCAGAATGTGACAATTTGTCAAGATGTAGCCAGTGATTGGCTGCGGCATTGTTAATCCAGATGTTCCCAGACAAGGAGCCCAGTGAAGCATCAGAGGCCTGGAGGAGAAAGAGCAGGAGCCAGTGCCAGGAAGCAGGTATGTAATCCTTCCTTTACAGGTCTGGAACCCCCTTTCCCCCATTCTTGAACAACCACTTTAATTATCCACATCAAACATGTAACGGGTCAGTAAAAGTGGTCTTATACAATAGTCCATGGGGGAGAATTATGAAGACTGAGATTTTCTCTGCATTACTAGAGCATGTGCCTAATTTATGGCAAGGTGCAGGCCTCATCAGAAATTAGGTGTATCCTCCAGTAGTCTGTGCGCCTAAACTGAAATCTATGGCAGCTTGAAAACTGGCATGACTAAAGATAAATGTCGGAGGTTGGACATTGGGCACTAATAAACTTTTTGAATAGACCAGGACCCTTTGGTAAGTGCTTCAGCCTCTGCACAACTTCCCAAACACAGCACCGCCCATTGTATAGTGGCTGTGCTCGGTATTGCAGCCAGGCCCAGACCATGTGACTGATAAATGTGATATCACTGGCCTAGGAAGAGACTGAGGCAAACACTGGAGTGCTGTGGCCTTCTCAAACAACTTATTGATGGGGGTGCCAGAAGTCAGACTCCCACTGATCGCATATTGATAACCTATACTGAGGATAAATCATCAATATTGTACCTTTTAATGTATAAAGTAACAGATTCCACATTCCATTCCCTACAATACAATTATCTTTAGACTATAAGTAACCTCAGCAGCAACTTCTAGAGACGGAGCACACTCACAGTGATTCATTGATCCTCAGTGTGCATTGAGGGCTAGTTCAGAAATAACCTTTCCGTCACCTTCATCCACCTCTGCTTTTCCTGAAATTCAATATGATGCTCTGCAGTGACTGCAGGATTCTTCACTGCTCTCCTCCAGGCTAAGCCGACTCGTATACACCCCTGTTCACATGAAAGATACAACACAGGCTACTCTCACTTTACCATATCTATCCCCTGTATTCCACATGCAGGCAGTATGACATATAATGGTACATGGTAGTTCAAAAGGATGACGTAGCAATTATGGGATGTACAGCACATCACTTCCATTGTAAGGTATAGTAACCTGTTATAAGCACAGCATATATGTACTGTAATATATGAAAAGGACGGAAATTTTCAGAGCCCGCTCCCAATACCAAACTTTCCTTGCCTTGAACTTTTTCCTTGCAGTGACCCAGTCCTATGTACTACCGCCATCCCACCCCTCAGTCATGCTGTCTTCTCCTAAAGGTGTCAATTAGGGATGAGCGAACTTCAAGTTTTGAAGTTCGAGTTTGGGTTTGGGTATATGTTGAATTGCGTTATGGATTCCGTTATGCTGGCCATAGACTTCTATTATGCCGGAATGCCTCTAATGCCTTCCGTTATGCATTTCATCATGGAATTGTGCCATGGTCCGTGGTAACGGAATCCATAATGCAATTCAGCATATACCTGAACCTGAACTCGGACTTCAAAACTTGAAGTTCGCTCATCCCTAGTGTCTATATACACACAGTAGTAAGTAAGCTACAGTAGCTGAATCTGCAAATTTCTATGGAATTGGCCAATTGTCTTATCAGTATGGAGCGTGGTGACCCTTCCTCAAAAGATGATGTAGGGCGAAAGAAGGATTGAGCATGTTGAATTTCTCAGGTCTGATCCTTTGTTCCCACGGGATTTGTCTGGCAGCAGCTTTTACTTCTCTCTTCCTACTGAGAAAGCATGCATGCTCGTCCATACCAAGTGTGCACGAGTCAGGAGGAATAACTGTTTGGCAACGGATGACAGCTGTCTAAGGTGTATGACCAATTTAAAGGGGTTATGACAGCATTAAATATTATTTTAATACAATTCAGCCTTAAAAATTAATTACTTTTGTAGTTTACTTTCTGTTACAAAAATGCTCCAGTTTATTCTCTTTATTTCATATTTTATATCTGTAATCTGCAGGTTCACCTACTGAGGTGGTCGCACATGCTCATTTTCCAACCTTCAACTGCCATCAGCCCTATCTACTGTTAGAAGCTGTGACAGTTACATGGAGAAAACTGTAGCAGAACGGATATGCCCCCTTATCTGTGATAGGGAGAGAGCTGCAGCAGAAACGAAACGCCTCATGAGATGTGAAAGATACAGGGAGAGAGCTAAAGACAAAGGACACACTTTCTGAGCTGTGGCAGGTAGAGAGCTGCAGCAGAAAGGACACATTTTCTGAGCTGTGATAGGGAGAGAGCTAGAGCAGAAAGGACACACCTTCTGAGCTGTGATAGGGAGAGAGCTACAGCAGAAAGAGATGAGATGTGACATCCTGAGATGTGACAGTAACAGAGAGACAGAGAGCTGCAGCAGAAAGGACTTTCTCCCTGAAAAGGATCTTTCAGAACAATTGGAGCAATGAATGGGGAAATCTCTGTATCCACGGACCCCATAGCAGCTGCGTGGTTTGCCTCTATTGGATGCATGCAGCAGGTCCCAATCAGAACCCATTATAATCAATGGGGATCCAGGGCTGCTCAACTTTGTTGGGCATTGTCCAGCTATGCTGAATACGACAATTTAGTTAGTCTGTTCCATTACAGAAATCAACTACTGCATTACCTAAAAGAAGATGTGAATATTGTCTAATCCATATACTGTATATATATAATATAAATTGTAGCACATGCAATAACCAATGGGTTCCTATCATCCTCCTTTCTTTCTTAGGTATGTACCTTATGAATAATAATCTTCTTGAATGCAATATATGATATATGGTACAGTGATGAAGCTTTGTAAATTGCTGGTATTATGCAATTAGAAAGAAACTATGGTATATGGCAAGTAAATGTGACAAATGATCATAAACAGAAGAAAATGACCTAGTTATTCATTTATATAAATAATAAAATATACGACATACAGCTTTGTTACATTTCCCAAGTATCCAGGGGTTTCAGACCTATATAAAATAGGGTGACGAAGGTGGGGGCACATGAAATGTGGGGTGTGAGGTCACAATTAGTTCTGTATGCCCTGTATCGCATATATATACATAAGGCTTTGTTTCAGGTATCCAGGGGTTGCAAAGGTGTGTGTACATGGAATATTACTCATTCATAAGGCTTGTGTGCTCCAGCTATCACACTACAAACAGTCATCCTAATACAGGAGAGAAGAGGGTTAAACATTGAAATTGGATCCAGGAGGAGGTAGAGCATATGAATCACTGGAAAGCTTTTATAGGCAAATGTATTATTTCCTTCTGCCACAGAGAAAACCAGGGCAGCCTGTAAGGCAAGCAATGAAATATAGTTTTCTCTTCTCTGTACAGATGGGCTACAGCTAAATAGGTTCACTGTGTAATCCTGACCTAAATACTAAGAGCCAAAAAAATAGAGCTTCAAAAAAGTTGTTTAGTGTTTGTCAGATGTCAAACAGCTAAGTCCCAGCTCCCAATATATGCTGTATTTCAAGAAAAAAATTTAGAATTCCCCAGCTGCCTCGGAGAAGTAAACGGACAATACTATAATCAGTATGCAATCTGCAGAAAAGATAATGGTGCCTATTAATGATGTACTAGCCAGCATTTACATCCACATCATTTATTCTGGAAAAATGGGCTCTAGCCCAGAGAGGTTGTAACTGCAGGTCTTCTTTATTAAAGGAACTAGAATTCATAGGGCCCCATAGCAAAATAAGAGGGGGGGGGGGCACAAGGGGTGGGATTCAAATTGTTAACAGGTTCTCTACTCAACGGCGGACACACGGCATCACAACACATGTTTATATATGCATCACCATATGCATTACATATACACCATATACATGGTACACATACATAAATACACTATATATACAATACAAACACATACCGCCCAGCTAAGGAGCTAAACTGTCAATGCTGCATGAAGCAATGGAAGTGAAAATGTCCAGCTGCCCTGCTAGCACCAGATCCAGACTCAGCCGGTAGCACGGTTCTCCGATCCAGTTGTAATTTTCACATTTTAACAACCGGATCTGAGAACTGGAGGGGCCTGGCTGAATCCCATATCTAGCCACCACCCAGTGTAAAAAAATTAAAACAGCAGCATAAGGAGCAATAATTAAAAGTATGTATTATTGGTGAGCGAACCCGGGTCCTTTGTCTACATAACTGAAAATCCTGCTAATACCTAGCTCCATGCATGGCTTAAAATGTATTGCTTCCCATGAGGCTCTTTTAAGATGGTGCCTGGTAACGTGAGACTTCAGTAGTCTGGAGCCTGCAAGCGGTGGCACATGCATTAATGTATTGCATTACAAATCCAAATCCAGGTTTGTGGCATGCGTCACGATCATTAACAAACCTGGGCCACCTACCGGTCATGATTTGAGAATAACCCACAGAATGAATACCTGTGGAAAATCCTGATGCATTGAAACTGCATTGAAAATTATGCATATCACCTGCTGCATACTAAGGAAATCCTGAAAACCTGACCATTAGGTGGGCCCTGAGAACTGAAGTTGAGGAACACTGATGTAATAGATTGATGCATGTGCCGCTACGTATAGTAACGGTGCATGCACAAGACTACTGTAGGCTTGAGTTACCAGGCACCATCTTGAAAGAGCCTCATCAGAGACAATACATTTTAAACAAGGATCTAGAGTTATCTAGACAAATGAACCGGGTTAGTCAAAGCAGCACAAACCCGGTTTGCTAATCACTAGTATCACTACATTGTTCTAGACAAAAGGTACAAAGTCATTGAACTTGACTGAGCCCCCGCAACCTCTGGGCACCATAGAAAGTGCTATGGCTGAAAAGTATTACCATGGAATGAAAGGGCCTTTTAAAAGAAGTTGACTCTTTCTTCCTCCTCTCTGTACCCGCAGAGTGATCTCACAGTAAAGTAAGTAAATTGACCCAGACACCTTTCATTCATTGCTTCTTCTAAATTTATAGAAATATATAGGTATATCTCTCTATAGATGATGGAGAAGGCATCATGGAAAGACATTGCTTGCCATTGTCCTGTTTGTTAATGGAATTGCTGGGGCTGAGTGTGAGGGACTATTTTCAATGCAAGGGGGAAGACAGAAGAACAGAGTTTTGGCACTTGTGGGGATGGAGTTAGCAAAAACTGACTGCAATGTATTCCTGGGAGAGGCAGGTGCTTGGTGGTCCTATGGGATGAAGAGACCAGAGCTGAAGAGGGGTCAGCAAAGAAGCTAAAAAATATGAAAAATTACACTGGAGAGCAGTAGGATTTTTTTCACTGATGTAGATAAAACATATATATATACATGGCTCTTTGTATGGTTGCAGATCAGCTTCAACAGTCTAGTCATCAGGGTTGGACTGGCCCACCAGAGCACCAGAGGATCCTATGGTGGGCTCAGGCTCTAAAACCATAAATGGGTCCCAAATGAGAATGAAAAAACATTTTGGACAGCCTTTGAGGCTAATTATGTACTTGCCATTAGGGTTTCTTTGAATCAAAACATATTAGACTTTATTAATGATATGGAGGTTCAGGTGGGTCCAAGGAACCTCAGTCCGACACTGCGTATACATAGAAGGTGGGTCCTTAGAATTATTTCTTCTGGTGGACCTAAGGAACTCCAGTCCAAAGTTGCTAGTCATGATGTCCATTGAGAGTGTGGGACTCTTTACAAAGACCACAGTGGAAGTAGCTTGCATAATTAATATATTTTCTATTTTCTATTATACTTACAGGATTGATTGTATTTAGGGTTCTAGGCATCTCAACACAAAAAGATATTTAACCATGTTCTACCTACCAACGGTCTACAGTAGGTGCCTAAGTGAATAGGAGTTCCTGGCATATATGAAAAATTCATTTGACATATATTCATCATGTCTCATAGGTTTTTCGGAGTCACACCAAGGTTTACTAGTGTAATGTATTAAAACAGAAGTATCTTACAAAAAATGGATGTTTGCAAAAGCTGTGATTACTAAAGTCAATATATAACAAGTGATCCCCCGATATAAAAGCAGAAACAGCCTGGTTTGCCATTAAAATTCTAATGCCATTTTTTTTAATCCAGTCTCAATTCAACCTGATGTACAAAGTAGCAGTTTTCATGAATAAATTAACCTTTTCAATTAGTCAATGTTTTCCTCTGTATTCCCTGGGTGTCCTCTCTTACATTCTCACAGAATGACCCTTCGATCCAGACCATATTTTTTCTCTAGAACACGTTTCCCTCGGGTACAGTTTGTGTATGTGTGCATATGTATTATTTTTGATCTCCTATTTCCCACTGCGGTAAATGAGACAGCTATCCACTCTCTGTCTGACTGATACATTCAATGAAAAGACTTCAACAATTGTTAACTTTTTCAGGTCCCCAAAAGTCCAAAGGGGACAAAATAATTTAGTTTAAACTAAGGAAGTGCAGTCATGCATATTCATATAAAGCTGATAATACGATTGATTTAGATGCTCTGAAAAGCTGTTTTGCTACTGAAACTGCCTGCAGCCTGTGAGATAGCAGCACGGGTAAAATTAAATTAAACCAAGACACAAAAGTAAAACAAATATTATGTAAGGCAATTTTTAGGAAAACAAAGATAATTTGCAAATTAACTAAGAGGAACAAATTAAACAAGTGCTTCATCTCTGGAAAACCCATCTATATGTCCTACAAGTTGTGGAGCCTTCCATTGAAGTAGCAAAAATTTAGAAAACTACAGGCAAGCCTAAAAATTACAAAATATTTTACTTAAAGGGAACCTCTCTGGGCGAATATATGATCTTATTTGCAGGCAGGAGGAGAAGAAGGGGAGAGCAGATGGCTGAACATCATGCAGAATCTAAACCTCTCCTAATTCTGGGATCAGTAGTCGTACTAATGGTGGGTTTACATGGCCTGATAGTCTGGCACGTTATCGGGGTCAAATGTTCCCGACAATCTGGCAGTCTAAAGATACAGCCGATCATATGATAAATGAGCAAAATGCTTGTTCATATGATACAGTGGTTCATGCAGGCACCTAAGTTACCTTTTCTGGGCAGCAGTTAGTGCTGGGTAAACAATTATCTGCTGCCCAGAAACAATGCAGCTGTATGGGGACCAGCGACTGTAATGGAGATTGCTTGTTCTCATACTGTGGTGATGATTGCTGCATGCAGAGCTTCACGCCCCACTGAATAAGCAGCCAGTTTTTGGGAAGGAGCGCTTCCTTCCTGATAATTGTCTTCTCTTTGGCCCATGTAAACCCACCATAAGTTATGGTCAGCTATCTCTATATGTATGCTCAAACTGTGAAGGATGTCAATCACTAAGTAGAACTGCCCACTTATACCCAAGTTATATGGTCATTCTCCTGCTCTATAAGATGCTGCCCATAGATGATACTGCTTTTTCAACTTAACAGGTCCCCTTTAATTCAGCCTTTATCTCCACAACGCACTCATGAGAAAACATAAAACCTATTCTGTAAAGCACCTAATCTCATTGGCAGATAGTCAGAGATTTTTATTACCAGAAGGACGGGACAACTGAGATATCTGGGGTGTCAAGGCAGTTGAGCACATGGATTGTAGAATATCTGAATAATAGAGCCCAGTTTGTACACTGGGGAATGAGTATGTTGAATATTTAGTGGACTAGTATCGGAGCACCGCAGGGAACGGTATTATCACCAGTTTTGTTTTTACTGTATATAGGGGATTTCTCTGACGATTGTTGTATTAAGGGCTGGTGTTATTAGAATATAGGAATGTTCTGAAAGAGTTTGTGGTATGGTGTGCATTGAATGGTATGGTTAACCTCTCTAAAACCAAAGAAATGCTCTTGTGGACAGGTTAAGGGAGATAATCTACCACTGCCAAATGATGGTCAAACGACTGAGACTTATAAATATCTGAGTCTGCATATAATTAAGAGGTTACATTGGAAGGGGCATGCTAAAAGTGTTTCTAAAAAGGGGTTACTGTAGGTAGATTGTATTTTTCGAGGACACGAAGGCCTCCAGTGTAAGTGGTAAGATGCTACAGATGTTCTACCAGACTGTCATGATGAGTGTACTGTTCTTTGCAGTGGTGACGTGGGGTACCTGCATAAGAGTTTGTGATGAGAATAGAATAAGGAGGTTGATTAGGAGGGTAGGGAGTATAGTAGGTTGTCGTTTGGAAAATTTTGAAGGTGTTGTTGTGCATATATATTATTATTAATATTCATTACTATTTGTATAATAGTGAGAAATATACACCACCCAATTTATTAGTTTTTTACAGGTCAGCATAGCTACTTTAGTGGTATGTCCAGTTTCGCTGTAACATAGACCAATATAGGAATTTGTTTTTTCCTAAGGTAATTTCCCTGTACAACAAGTCCTTATCTCAAAAATTGTAATATAGATATTATGGGGAGGATGTTACTGTTTAAATATTTTTGGAATATTCTTATATTTTATATTGTGTCAAAATTTTATAGTGTTGTATAATTGTGTTGTAATTTACATGTATTTTATATGGTATGTTACAGTATGCTATTCTGTACACAGTGCAAATTTCCCTTTGGGATTTAACAAAGTTGTATTGTATTGTATTGTAAGTATTAAGTTTATGGTTGGGGTCCATGAAAACAAAGTCCCCATTTTCCTGGCATTAAAAAACCTGGCGCTCATTGTTCATTTTTTTACAGATACTATTCATTTCAAATCAAGAAAGCCACTAATCTCAATGGTGTCATCATTGCGGTCAATATCTAATCAAAGCTGAACAAATCCAGCCATGTATCAAGCATTACTTAAAGGGGTTGTCCAAATTATTTTTTTGTCCTTTGTATGTTTTATAACTTGTCAAATACAACAGCTTTTCCATACACTTTCTGCTTCTAAAGCTGCTGGTTTCTTAGATTTAACTCAGGGTCACATGACCTATGATATCAGCTTATCTCCCTGTTGTGTGATGTTTCATGCACAAGCCTCAGAGATCAGATAACAGCCTGTATACGAGATGTCACTGTGGTGGCCATGCCAACCCCCCTCCCCCCCACCCCGCTCTGCTGCTATCTGCTCTCTCCCTGGATTCCTTCAGATAAAAAATTAACCCCCTTCAGCCAGAACACACTGAAGGCTTTACAACAGCATCTGCAGATGTAAAGAGACACAGGATCTGCCCTCCTCACCCTACAGACACAAAGCTGATCTGGAGGAGATGCAAACTACAAGTACAGGTAGGGGGGAGATCCTGTGTGTATCAGCAGTGTCATTGTACAGCTGGGACTTGTAGTCCTACACATACAACATGCTGCTGAGTATCCCATCAGGCAGACATGTCACTCAGCACTTGTATTCACTCCCTTTACAGAGAGGTGGGAGGGGCAGAGCCAGAGATTGTTATAACTGCATGTAAACAAAGGCCAGAAGAGAACCAAGGAAATAAGGAAATAGAGATTTGTTTTGCCTAAAACTTGCTTAACTTAGTTATATATTGCTGCCCATCAGATTTAAAGTACTATATATATTTTTTTCATAACTCGGACAACCCCTTTAACATATTGTTAGAGAACCTCCATCAATCTATTTGACGTACCAGGATAAGTATATATGTATTAAAATGCGAAGTGAAAAAGGGGTTGACCATGATTTGAAAAAAAAAAAATTAAGAAACAGTTCCACATCAGTTTATCATCAATCTCCTTTTAAAAGGCAGTTTTTTGGTCATTAAGAAAATGGGTGACTGTCATTTCAAGTAACTACAAAAAATTATAAGATTAATAGCACATATATCTGATCATTATATGACTTGTATTTTGAAGCTTTCCTCTCTTCAGACTCTATCTATAATTGTCAGTTTTCTCTTAGGTGTTAGTTGGTGGAGATAAGCTTCCATGATGTCTCCCATACTACTCTGTAGAACACCCTCGAAAGTAGCAAAAGTGACATGGGGGACATTATACAGCAGTACTGAGCAGTGTTGCTGTGGCTCCAGCACTGAGGTGAGACAGTAAAACACTTACTAGAGCCCACAACAATGTGTGTATGTGTATCACTCTCTCTCATTTTCTGCAGCTGCAGGAGAGGAGTCTGATAGGTGGATAAAGAGGCATTTTTGGTAATTAAATGCATTACCAAGTTTCTTATGACCACTTATTTTAATTTATGGAAACAGAATCATTTAAATCATGGTTACACTAAAAGACTTCACGGATAGAGGTGCTTGAACAAACATCTGTAATTAGAAATATTAAAAGTTATGCCACTGTGACTGACAGGGCTTCTTGCCAACATGCACCATGAATGGCAACTGTTTGTCTGCATGTGTACAATGTACTCATTTGGAAAATATCCATAGGGACTATATACTGAAGATGTATTTTCTAAGGGATACCAAATAATGGCATTGACCTTATTCTGCATACAACAATAGGAAATCAAGTTAAGTTACTAGGAACGTTTCCAACCGATTCGGTATTTGCGAATGTTTACTGCAGAGCATGACATTCACTGCAGAGACATTACAGCTGACATTGCTGTCACTACTTAAATGCAGTGTTCTCTGTTGCAGATACGATAATGGCCCCTATGTAGACCATCACTGCCAGGGATCATTGCTGAAGGGCTAAAATAAAGTTGCTTTTTCCTCTTACTTTGCATGAATGGCATAATCAAAACGACAGAGTCAATGACTGCTATTCCAATGTGCCAAGAAAAGACAGTGTGCCAAATACTAAAGGCAATTACCCTATGGATTTGGACTTTGTTTTCTTTTCTTGTGCCAAGCAATAAAAATTAAATAAGAATTAAATCATTCCAATACTTGATGATGAGTATTGTTCACAAAGTGGACTTCGATCCGAACTTCATGGAAAATTCTATTGGTTGTAAAGACAAACTTCCTTGTGCTTCGTGGTATCGTGGTAGCGAATCAATTTTCCCTGGTAGTAAAAAATAAAACAAATCATACTTACCTCATCCATTTGATCAGGAAAAGCCGGCCGTCGCCATCTTGATTGAAGATATTTACGAAATCACATGCACAGTGATGTATGACATCACCACACCAAACGATGTGATGATGTCATCATGGACTGCAGAACATTTTGCGGCGGCTGGCTCATCGCGATCAAATGGATGAGGTAAGTATGATTTAATGTATTTATTTATTTTTTATTTTACACTTCTTTTACAGCTGCGATCAGCTACAGCTTTGGAAAATTTGGTGAAGTAGCTGAATCGAATTTTTAAATACTTCACTCATCACTAATGATGAATATACAAAGAGAGGGATTCTGTACATCAAGTGAATAACTTAGATTTTCATCACATTGAGAGTACCCAGAGTTCATGCAGATATAGTTCAGTGCCCAAAAACACAGCCATAATGCAAAGGACACAAGCATACTTTTTGTTTTCATCCCTCCCTGATTTCACCTCTATGTTCCTGCAGTCTCCACTTTATGAGCAAAGTCTTGAATAAAACATTACTAAATGCTCAAAGATATTATTCATTTTTTTCCAATTCCAATTCCAATGGTAATACACACATGAGAAATTTTTTACAGACATGTGTGCAAAAAAAATAATTCCAAATATTTGAACAAGGCTTTTTATAGAACCTGTGCGAAGATTTTTACAACCCCCATTTGGATGTATGGACAAGACTTTCATCAACATATCAGCCGCATAAGAACAAAGCCTTAACCCCTTGAGGACAGAGCCCATTTTGGCCTTAATGTCTGGGCCAAATTTTTGAATTCTGACATGTGTCACTTTATGTGGTAATAACTTTGGAACGCTTTTACTTATCCAGGCCATTCTGAGATTGTTTTCTCGTGACACATTGTACTTCATGACAGTCATAAATTTGAGTCAATATATTTCACCCTTATTTATGAAAAAATCCCAAATTTACCAAAAATTCTGAAAAATTTCCAAATTTCCAAATTTCAATTTCTCTACTTTCAAAATACACCGTAATACCTCCAAAAATAGTTATTATTTTACATTCCCCATATGTCTACTTTATGTTGGCATCATTTTGTAAACGTCATTTTACTTTTTTAGGACGTTAGGAGGCTTAGAAGTTTAAAAGCCATTTTTCAAATTTTCACCAAATTTTCCAAAACCATTTTTTTTAGCACCAATGCAGATATAAAGTGATTTTGAGGGGCTTACATAATGAAACCCACCATAAATGACCCCATTTTAGAAACTACACCCCTCAAATTATAAAAAACTGCTGTTACAAACTTTGTTAACCCTTGAGGTGTTCCACAAGAATTAATGGAAAATGGAGGTGAAATTTCAAAATTTCACTTTTTTCGTAGATTATTCATGTTAATATTTTTTTTCTTGCAACATAGCAAGGGTTAACAGCAAACTAAACCTCAATTTACATTGCTCTGATTCTGCAGTTTACAGAAATACCCCATATGTGGTGGTAAACGTCTCTATGGGTTTGTGGCAGTGGTCAGAAGGAAAGGAGCGCCATGCGGATTTTGGAGGCAAAATTTGCTAGAATAGTTTTTAGGCACCATTTTGTAATTGAGAGACCCTGACGTACCCCTACAGTGGAAACCCTCATAAAGTGACCCAATTTTTGAAACTACACCCTTCAAAGAATATATTAAGGGGGGTACTGACCACTTTGACCCCCTAAGCATTTTACGGAATTTGGAAACACTTGGCTGTGAAATTGAAATTTTTTTTTCTTCCAATAAAATGTTGCTTTAGCCCCAATTTTTTTTATTTGCATAAGGGGTAACAGGAGAAAAGCCCCCCCATAATTTGTTACCCATTTTCTCCTGAATACGGCAACACCCCATATGTGGTGGTAAAGTGCTGTGGGGGCACATGGCAGGACTCAGAACAGAAGGAGCGCCATATGGATTTTACAACACAGATTTTGATGGAGTGGTTTGCGGGAGCCATTGATTTTTATTTTTTTGAGCTATTGTCTTATGTGGGGGCTCATTTTTTGCAGGATGAGGTGAGGTTTTCATTGGTACCATTTTGGGGTAAATACGCCTTTTTGATCGCCTGCTATTACACTTTTTGTGAGGGAAGAGAGAAAAAAATGGCTATTTTGGCATAGTTTTTTTAAAAAAAATTTTACAGCATTCGCCTGGGGGGCCATCTCATGTAATATTTTTATAGAGCAGGTTGTTACGGACGCGACGATACCCAATATGTCCAACTTTTTTATTGTTGGAAGGTTTTACACATTAGATGCATTTTTGAACAGAATAAAATCTTTTTTTTGTGTTGCCATTTTCAGAGAGCCATATTTTTTTCAGCTTTCAGGCGATTGTCTCAGGTAGGGTACCGTTTTTGCGGAACAAGATGGCGGTTTGATTGATACCATATTGGGGTAAATACGCCTTTTTGATCGCCTGCTATTACACTTTTTGTGAGGGAAGAAGGGAAAAAATGGCTATTTTGGCATAGTTTTTTTTAAATTTTTTTTATAGCATTACCCTGGGGGGCCATCTCATGTAATATTTTTATAGAGCAGGTTGTTACGGACGCGACGATACCCAATATGTCCAACTTTTTTATTGTTGGAAAGTTTTACACATTAGATGCATTTTTGAACAAAATAAAATCTTTTTTTTGTGTTGCCATTTTCAGAGAGCCATATTTTTTTCAGTTTTCAGGCGATTGTCTCAGGTAGGGTACCGTTTTTGCGGGACAAGATGGCGGTTTGATTGATACCATTTTGGGGTAAATACGCCTTTTTGATCGCCTGCTATTACACTTTTTGTGAGGGAAGAAGGGAAAAAATGGCTATTTTGGCATAGTTTTTTTTTTTATTTTTTTTATAGTATTACCCTGGGGGGCCATCTCATGTAATATTTTTATAGAGCAGGTTGTTACGGACGCGACGATACCCAATATGTCCAACTTTTTTATTGTTGGAAAGTTTTACACATTAGATGCATTTTTGAACAAAATAAAATCTTTTTTTTGTGTTGCCATTTTCAGAGAGCCATATTTTTTTCAGTTTTCAGGCGATTGTCTCAGGTAGGGTACCGTTTTTGCGGGACAAGATGGCGGTTTGATTGATACCATTTTGGGGTAAATACGCCTTTTTGATCGCCTGCTATTACACTTTTTGTGAGGGAAGAGGGGAAAAAAATGGCTATTTTGGCATAGTTTTTTTAAAAAAAATTTTTATAGCATTCGCCTGGGGGGCCATCTCATGTAATATTTTTATAGAGCGGGTTGTTACGGACGTGGCGATACCTAACATGTTTATATATAGTGTTTTCTTTATTTTTAATGAATTAAAATGGGGAAAAAAATTGATTTTTTTAAACTTTTTGTTTTACTTTTTTTTTACCACTTTTTTTTTTTACACTTTTTTTTTTTTTACACTTTTTTCACTCAGACCCACTTGGTTCTTGAAGAACCAGTGGGTCTGAGGGCTGTATAATACACTGCAGTACACTGTATAGTGTACTGCAGTGCATTTTCATTCATTGTAAGACTGATCAAGCTCCTGCCTTTAGCAGGAGCTTGAACAGGCTTACCTCTACCATGGCAAGCCATGGCAAGCGTCTGGTTGCCATGGTAACCATCGGGACGCTGCCACAGCAGAGCAGCGTCCCGATGGGAGGGGAGCTCTCTCCCTCTCACTGGCCACACCATCGGAGCGCTGCTGCAGCTCCCGATGGGGGAGGGAGGGAGCGCCCTCCCTGTTAACCCTTCCATGCCGTGGTCCTTATGGACCGCGGCATGGAAGGGGTTAAACGGCCGACATCGCTGCCAGCAGCGATGCCGGCCATTTGAAGCAGACTGTCAGCTGTATGCTGACACTCTGCTTCCACCGCTCGGCCATCCTGAAAATTGGGGTGGGTGGGGGGGGGGCACCCGGGGCAAATTAAAAATCATAATATGGGAAAGGAGGGGGGGGAAGGATCGGGGGCACCCGGGGCATAATTACCTTCATTAGCAGGATCTGATCCCCTGCAGTCTCGGACTGCGGGGAATCAGATCCTTACAGCCAGCCCCTGCATCGCCGTGATTGGCTAGTCTGCACAGACTAGCCAATCACAGCAATCGCCTTTATGGGGGGGGAACGGCTCCCCCCGAGGGCTTTACTGTGGATGGCTGGCTGTGTTTAACAGCCGCCATCACAGCATGTAAACCCCCCTGCACTGCGCAGGGGGGGATTACATTCAGGACGTACCGGTACGGCCTGTTGCGCGAACTACCTCGTGCTCAGGACGTACCGGTACGTCCTATGTCGCCAAGGGGTTAAAGAGGTTGTTTCATCTCAGACAATGGGGACATCTAGTTAGGATATTGCTAGCCCCCATTGCGTGATAGGTGCAGGTTTCACCGCTGGGACCTACACCTATATTGAGAACCGAGCCCCGTGGTGAAGAGCGCACTGCGGTTGGACCCGTACCTATAAGACAATTGGGGGTGATATGCCTTTAAAAAGTGAAAACAATGGAAGACAGATTCCATGCAGCTGCCAGGTGGCTTTTTGGGGCAGAGTCCACTCAAATTCAGCCTGCAAGTGAAAGCTGAAGTTCTATTGACTGCCACAGTTACTAAGGTCAATTTTTCTCAGGTTTCATAAATAAGTGCACATTAATGTCTTCCCACCTTGTGCCATAGTAGTACATTGCTCGTCTTATGCAGTTCTTGCAATCTGATGTATTATTACGGTGCAGTAATGGTGCAGGTACAGGAGACAACGCTATCACTTGCTGACACCAGTTGAATTAAGAAACCAACACCATATTCCAATGGCTGGGATCAGAGGTAACTGTGAACCAGGTCTTTAAAGGGAACCTGTCACATTGAAAATTATATGTGAGCTGAAGGCAGCATGTTAAAGAACAGGAGGAGTTGAGCAGATTGATATGTAGTTTTATTGGAAAAGATTCAGTATATCATCGAATGTACTCATTTATATCTGTACTCATTCTGGGCTTTGAATTCAAGGAATCGGCCCTATCAGTGATTGACTGCCTTCCCTCTATGAGGAGGTGGTCCTATCAGTGATTGACTGTTTTCCCTCCATGAGGAGGTGGTCCTATCAGTGATTGGTTGCCTTCCCTCTATGAGGAGGCGGTCCTATCAGTGATTAACAGCCTTCCCTCTGTGAGAAGACAGTCCTATCAGTGATTGACAGATTTTCCTCTATGAGGAAACGGTCCTATCAGTGACTGACAGTCTTCCCTCTATGAGGAGGTGGTCCTATCAGTGATTGACTACTTTCCCTCCATGAGGAGGTGGTCCTATCAGTGATTGGTTGCCTTCCCTCTATGAGGAGGCGGTCCTATCAGTGACTGACAGCCTTCCCTCTATGAGGAGATGGTCCTATCACTGATTGCTAGCCTTCCCTCTATGACTGTGTATACAGAAATAGCTGTCAATCACTTATAGGACCACCTCCTTGACTTTAAAGCCCAGAATGAGCAAGACACTAAATTTATTAAATTAATGAATGTCCCCTACTCTTTCTTAGTATCCTCAGAATAGTTCATTAATATCAGATCAGGGGTCTGGTTTCCTACACCTCCGCCAATCAGCTGTTTGAAGAGGTCACGACTCTTGGCTGAGTGCCTCTTTAAGGCCATTGACGTCACATGCATTGGTCACATGACCTAGGCACAGCTCTGTCCCATTAAAATGAATGGGGCTGAGCTGCAATACCAAGCACAGCCGCTATATAATGTATGGCACTGTGTTTGGTGAGCTGCAAGGAGGCCCTAGTGAGAAGTTTGATAAATACTGCATATTTGTCTTTTAAGGGTATATTGGTAATAAGACAATTTTTTGCACAACCCTATGATCACATGCCACTCTACAGCCAATGTTTGGAATCATATTATTAATCAGGCTATACATCACTCATATATTTACTGATGACTAAAGTAATATAAATAACATGAATGTTACATAAAAAACCCATAAAATAAAGGAGGTTTATGCAAATTGTATGAATGAAACATCCTGTCTATTGTAGAAGTAGCTGCAGATGTCAGATTAGGATATAACAAAGCTGACAAGTTCAAATCAAGCAAAACGGAACTGGTTAATAGGAAAAAAAAATCTTGCATTTGAGAAGTGTTTTTCTCATGCATGAGCTTGTACCTTGTAATGAAAGCATGCTTCTGACGACACACTGGCGCCCTCTATGCCTCATACTGCTATATGCAGTGAACACTCTGAAACAGCTCACATGTATTTTCTGCATCCATAATATTATAAAAATACTGACATGCTCAGCATATTACACACTTTCAGACACACACAAAATAACGGCACACATCAAGTATGGTCACAAGTTCTGTATACATGTAATCATTACCCTATTACCTGTACCTTATAAGGCCGGGCAGCAGCACTCGAAGTGAGGAACTTCTGATGTTCCCGTGTTCCAACAATTAATCCTATTAAATCCTCATATCATATTCTTTCTGGTCTGTCCATATGGAACAGAAAATACAGCAGAAAAGTCAGTTGCTGATTTTGCCACAAATTCTCAAAAAAAAAGACAAAAACACATGCATTATATGCAGTTTTTGCCACAGAAATGGCTGTGGGTTTCACTATTTCTATTGCTAAGGAGCAAATCCTCTGTAGAGATCCAAAACATAAAGCAACATGCCACAGAATGTGGATGAGATTTCTAAGGAGCTGTTCACACTGTGTTTTTTGCAGGCTGAATTTGAGTGGACTCTGCCCCAAAAAGCCACCTGGCCGCTGCATGGAATCTGTCTTCCATTGTTTTCAGTGGGAGGCTACACTGCCCTTCATGTGGCCAAGGTTTATGGCAACCCACTTGACAAGGACATGTGCTTTTTCGGCACAGTCCCGAACATAAACAATAGTTGGTGGTTTCCACATAGCCAACTGCTTATTGACAATATGTCCCAAATTCACTCTGCAAAATATACTGTGTGAACAGCCCCTAAAATTCTCATCCACTTTGCCGTACAACATTGTGGATTTACCACACAAAAATCTGTTAGCACATCTGAAGCGTTTCAGTTACATGTGGATTTACTCTTAAGGTCTGGGAAGGTCTGGGAGAGATGTCTAAATTTCATATATTTTTCCCAGAAATCCAGAGGAGCATTGACTGGCTTACGATACTCCTCATGTATACTCAGCACCTTTCATAAGCAGATAGTACCCCAACCAAGGCCTTTCAGGCGGTCAAATATATTTTGTTTACTTAACTCTTTTAGGCCCCTTGCAGACGAGTGTGACACACGCACGTCTCCCGCAACGCATCTACTGATGGGGATCACATAGCATTATATTGATTGATTTATGATGCTAACCCTTACAGTTCTGGAATGTGTTGGATAACACTGACATAATGCTATCATTGTTATTACATTCCAGAACTCTAAGGGTTACTTAGCATCATAAATCAATATAATGCTATGTGATCCCCGTCAGTGCCGGGAGTTCAGGCCAGTAGATGCGTTGCAGGAGACTGCGCGTGTCACGCTCATCTGCAAGTGGCCTTAAAGTGTAGTAACCAGAGCTAAGTTCCTGGTATGAAACCCTCAGTTTTGTTTTCTTTTTGGAAAGTAGACTAGCTTGATTGTCTCATTTCCAGAAACACATTATATGGGGTTGCAAAGACAGAAGCTAAAAAATATCACTGTGAAACTGTACCGCATGAACAGTTTGAGGCTACCACCAAAAACTTAGTGGATAAAAAGTGGGGAAAACTCATCTGCCCTGGGGGAACTCAACTGCCCTGGGGGAAAAAATGGTTAGACGGCTGGAGGCTGGAGGAGCTTTAAAACTAGGATCTGGGGGGAGGGTGGGGGGTAATACTAATAAGGGGGTAGATAGTGTAGATAGAGAGTGGGTCATAGTCGGGGAGAGTGGGGGGTTAGTGGGGGTTGGGATTAGTGAGGAATGTAGGGAGAATATTGGGCAAAACATCAACCAAAGTAACCCAAAAACCCCGGATATTCACTTCACAGGTAACAGTAATTTTAAAAGGGGGTAAAAAATATACATAGACCTCTTAAGTGTATGTACACTAATGCCAGAAGCCTGACTAATAAAATTGGTGAACTGGAATTAGTGATGTGTGAGGAGGACTATGACAAAGTGGGAATAACTGAGACATGGCTGGATGATACCTATGACTGGGCAGTTAACGTACAGGGTTACAGTCTTTTTAGAAAGGATCGCCAAAACCGGAGAGGGGGAGGGGTCTGCCTTTATGTAAAGTCCTGTCTAAAGCCCACACTGCGGGAAGATATAAGTGAGGGACATGAACATGTGGAGTCACTGTGGGTAGAAATAAATGGAGCCAAAAACAATAATAAAATACTAATAGGAGTTTATTATAAACCCCCTACTATATCAGAGCCCATAGAAAATCTACTTCTAAACGAAATAGACGAGGTGGCAAATCATAATGAGGTCGTTATTATGGGGGATTTCAACTACCCAGATATAGACTGGGAAACTGAAACCTGTACATCTCATAAAGGAAACAGGTTCTTGGAAATAACCAAAGACAATTACCTTTCCCAACTGGTTCAGGACCCGACTAGAGGGACGGCCATACTGGACTTAGTATTAACCAATAGACCTGACAGAACAACAGATGTGCAGGTCGGGGGACTCCTGGGAAATAGTGACCATAACATAATAACCTTCCAATTGTCATTCAAAAGAGCGTTTCTTCAGGGAGGAACAAAAATACCTAACTTCAAAAAAGCTAAATTTAGCCAACTAAGAGAGGCCATAGGCCTAACTAACTGGGACCAAGTCTTCAAAAATAAAAATACAGCCACAAAATGGGATATTTTTAAAAACATCCTAATATCTAATTGTGAGAGGTACATACCATATAGGAATAAAATAATAAGAAACAAGAAAAAAACAATGTGGATAAATAGAACTGTAAAGAAAGCAATAAATGACAAACAGAAAGCATTTAAATCACTAAAACAGGAGGGGAGCGAGAAAGCATTGAAAAACTATAAGGAAAAAAATAGAATATGTAAAAGACAAATAAAAACAGCCAAACTAGAGACCGAGAGATTAATCGCCAAAGAAAGTAAAACTAACCCTAAAATGTTCTTTAATTATATAAATGGTAAAAAGTATAAACCTGAAGGTGTCGGCCCCTTACAGAGTAATGAGGGGGGAGTTGCAGAGAGCGATGAGGAGAAAGCAAAGCTACTAAATATCTTTTTCTCCACTGTATTCACTGAGGAAAATAAACTGTCAGATGAAATGCAGAATATAAAAGTAAATTCCCCATTAAAAGTGCCCTGTCTGACCCAGGAAGAAGTAGAGCTGCGTCTTAAAAAGATTAAAATAGACAAATCGCCAGGACCGGATGGCATACACCCCCGTATCCTAAGAGAATTAAGTAATGTCATCGCCAGACCCTTATTTCTGATATTTAAGGACACTATACTGACAGGGAGTGTTCCACAGGATTGGCGCATAGCAAATGTGGTTCCAATATTCAAAAAGGGTCCAAAAACAGAGCCCGGGAACTATAGGCCGGTAAGTTTAACATCTCTCGTGGGTAAACTGTTTGAGGGTTTTCTAAGAGATGCTATCTTGGAGTACCTCAATGAAAATAAGCAAATTACTCCATATCAGCATGGCTTCATGAGGGATCGGTCATGTCAAACCAATTTAATCAGTTTCTATGAGGAGGTAAGTTCTAGACTAGACCACAGCGAATCAATGGATGTCGTATATCTGGACTTCTCCAAAGCATTTGACACTGTACCACATAAAAGGTTAGTATATAAGATGAGAATGCTTGGCCTGGGAGAAAATGTCTGTATGTGGGTAAGTAACTGGCTCAGTGATAGAAAACAGAGGGTGGTTATTAACGGTACATACTCAGATTGGGTCACTGTCACTAGTGGGGTACCACAGGGGTCAGTATTGGGCCCTATTCTCTTCAATATATTTATTAATTATCTTGTAGAAGGCTTGCACAGTAAAATATCAATTTTTGCAGATGACACTAAACTGTGTAAAGTAATTAACACAGAAGAGGACAGTACACTGCTACAGATGGATCTGGATAGACTGGAGGCTTGGGCAGAGAAGTGGCAGATGAGGTTTAACACTGACAAATGTAAAGTTATGCATATGGGAAGGAATAATGCAAGTCACCAGTACATACTAAATGGTAAAATATTGGGTAACTCTGACATAGAAAAGGACCTAGGAATTTTAGTGAACAGAAAATCTAAGCTGCAGAAACCAGTGTCAGACAGCTGCTGCCAAGGCCAATAAGATAATGGGCTGCATCAAAAGAGGCATAGATGCCCGTGATGAGAACATAGTCCTGCCGCTTTACAAATCACTAGTCAGACCACACATGGAGTACTGTGTACAGTTCTGGGCTCCTGTGAACAAGGCAGACATAGCAGAGCTGGAGAGGGTTCAGAGGAGGGCAACTAAAGTAATAACTGGAATGGGTGGACTACAGTACCCAGAAAGATTATCAAAATTAGGCTTATTCACTTTAGAAAAAAGACGACTGAGGGGAGATCTAATAACTATGTATAAATATATCAGAGGTCAGTACAGAGATCTCTCCCACGATCTATTTATCCCCAGGACTGTGACGAGGGGACATCCTCTGCGTCTGGAGGAAAGAAGGTTTGTACACAAACATAGAAGAGGATTCTTTACTGTAAGAGCAGTGAGACTATGGAACTCTCTGCCTCAGGAGGTGGTGATGGTAAGTTCACTAAAAGAGTTCAAGAGGGGCCTGGATGTATTTTTGGAGGGTAATAATATTACAGGTTATAGTTACTAGAGAGGGGTTGTTGATCCAGGGAGTAATTCTGATTGCCTGATTGGAGTCGGGAAGGAATTTTCTTCCCTAAAGTGGGGAAAACTGGCTTCTACCTCAGGGTTTTTTTGCCTTCCTCTGGATCAACTTGTAGGAAAACAGGCCGAACTGGATGGACAGATGTCTTTTTTTCGGCCTTATAAACTATGTTACTATGTTACTATCTATGAAGCCCAAAGAGATAAGTATAAATATACATACTAGAGATGAGCAAAAACAATTCTATGAATTTGGATTTCATCCTGAACTTTCCACGAAATTTGGATTCTATATAGAAATTAGCAAACTTCTTCAAATGTGTCCCAAGTAATTCAGGATGAATCAAATATTCTCTGATTAGCTTAAAATTCATATATAACACCCTCTAGTCTCCTAAGTCTCTTTTTTTTTTTCTAAAAAGCCTCGGCAAATAAGCATGAGTCTAGAAGAAAATAGGGATGAAAATGAAAGCTGTGCTGTGATTTGTTACAGTGGGCAATAAACAATTTGGGGAAAATTTATCAAACTGGTGTAAAGTAGAACTGGCTTAGTTTTCCCATGGCAACCAATCAGATGCCACCTTTCATTTTCCAAAAGAGCAGTGAAAAATGAAAGGTGGAATCTGATTGGTTGCTATGGGCAACTAAGCCTGTTCTACTTTGCACCAGTTTGATAAACCTCCTCTTTTGTCTTTTAGACAGCACATGTAGGGAGATGAGAGGCACACTGAAGTGTAGGTGAGATGAGTGGCAGCTAGAAGCAGTGCCTCGTCAGACACGAGGGCTGCATTTATATCTCTGCTGTATGGGGACAAGCAATCGATAGAAATTCATTATTCTTGCGCAGAAGATCATTGTTTTGACAATAAGCACAGAAGTAGTTTTCTGTGCTTCAGAACGACACGAAAACTTGATGAACGAGCATTTCTTAATTCATTTGGTAATTGCCATCACCTTTCACACAAGCAGATCGTTGGGATTATCGACAACCATCTATACAAAAGCACGTCCCCAATAATTTACCTGATAATCAGTCCTTGTAAAAGACCTTTACAGTTACATTAGTGTATACACTTTAATGCACACTGCATTAAAAACACATTGGTCCTGAGTTATCATGCCTTTACTCCAGAATTCTGTCTTCAAAAAGTCGAAAAATGGTGCTTTTGCGACTTTTTGGGCTCACTTGTGAAAAAACTAGCTATGGTTCACTCCAGATTTGTCACTGAGATTTTTTTAAAAGTCGAAAAAAAGTCATAACCTCACTCCATTAGAAGGGTGAAGTAGGAAAACTGGAGTAGCTTTTCTAGACAAGAGTGTCAGCTTTAACAATAAGACATATTTTTTTTTTTAAACAATATGACATTTGATAAATATGGCTTAAATTACGCCAACACAGACTGAAGCAAAACCAACTTCAATTATTCCCCTCATGATAAATTCATCACTTAAAAAAGGATCTAAACGGGTATGTCAAGAAATATGTTATCACTGAGAGAAAAATATACCCTATTAAAACATAACTTTTACTAAGTCTATTTAAAAGGATTCCACACACACAAACAAATGTAGTGCACAAAATATTGTGAATAACAAAGAAAGATAGACAATTTCTGATAATAACCAGGGCTAACAGTATCAATGGTTAGGCAGATGGTTGAAGTAAGGTTATACCACACAGGTGGTCACTCACGATTAGATGAGTTGTTCTGTAATGGAGGGGGCTTATTCGTATGACATTATTCAGTCATCGGTGGCTGCAACATCTCTTCTCCGATACTGATTTCAAATTCACACTTTACAGGCGGGCGGGATACTGTCCCTACTTGGACTGTCCTGACCTTGCCTAAAAGCGGAGTAATCGCTCCGAAAGGGGCGGCCCCACTTATCGGTGGCTGTACCCTATATAATAAAATTCCCTACCTTCTGTGAATATCCCATCTGATGATATGCCTGGATTAGCAGGTTAGGTTAGTCATCTCTGGTATGCCCAAATTAGCAGATTATGTTCATCGTCTCAACGCGTTTCCCCCTTGAAGATAAAATAGGTTCATCAGGAGACTCATATTTAGGCACAATCGCCGTATTTGATAAAGTCAGTGAAGGTCAAAGTACTGCCTACTCGTATGAGGATGTTGCTGTACTATTTAAAGAATCCCTCAGACGCGCCAAAAAACGGGCGTGCAGTATCTGGTAGAGCGCGATGCTATCACGGGCGCCTGCGCACTTCTGTCACTAGTGTATCCTTGAACTAAGGGCAAGCCTGACGGGGCACAATGTAACGGGCGCATGCGCAGTAGAGAAAACTGCACCCCCTTTTTTTGGCGCGTCTGAGGGATTCTTTAAATAGTACAGCAACATCCTCATACGAGTAGGCAGTACTTTGACCTTCACTGACTTTATCAAATACGGCGATTGTGCCTAAATATGAGTCTCCTGATGAACCTATTTTATCTTCAAGGGGTAAAAAGCGTTGAGACGATGAACATAATCTGCTAATTTGGGCATACCAGAGATGACTAACCTAACCTGCTAATCCAGGCATATCATCAGATGGGATATTCACAGAAGGTAGGGAATTTTATTATATAGGGTACAGCCACCGATAAGTGGGGCCGCCCCTTTCGGAGCGATTACTCCGCTTTTAGGCAGGGTCAGGACAGTCCAAGTAGGGACAGTATCCCGCCCGCCTGTAAAGTGTGAATTTGAAATCAGTATCGGAGAAGAGATGTTGCAGCCACCGATGACTGAATAATGTCATACGAATAAGCCCCCTCCATTACAGAACAACTCATCTAATCGTGAGTGACCACCTGTGTGGTATAACCTTACTTCAACCATCTGCCTAACCATTGATACTGTTAGACCTGGTTATTATCAGAAATTGTCTATCTTTCTTTGTTATTCACAATATTTTGTGCACTACATTTGTTTGTGTGTGTGGAATCCTTTTAAATAGACTTAGTAAAAGTTATGTTTTAATAGGGTATATTTTTCTCTCAGTGATATCATGATAAATTCCCCCCATTTTCTTTAGAACCATCTAAACCCTATCAGATGGATTTGACAACCCCCAAGTATTTTAAATTGGACCATGAAAGTATGTACAGTGGACCCTCAGGATACAATATTTTCAGCATACAATGGTCTTTCCTGGCGTATCAAGTTGAAATCAGACTCAACATACAATTGTCAGAGTTCGTACACTCAGTGTGAATTGGGCTGTGTTAACCAGCCGACGCCTAGTCTCTTGCTAACCCTATTCACACTTCTAACTCTGCTAGGCAGTCGACGCCCAGTCTCTTTGTACCTTGTTCACACTTCTACTCATCTGCTAGGCAGTCGACGCCCAGCCTCATGTTTTGTCCTGTTCATGTTGGGTTAATTCTCAGGTGTTGATGATCGGGTTTCTGGAACTTGGTCCATTCAGAGCACAGGGGTGGGATCTCTGGTTGCATAAATACTCCTCTCTCCCTCCAGTGCATTGCCAGTGTTTGATTGTCCCTTGTGGCTCATCACCAGCGTTTACCCTTGTGCTTGTTTCCTGTGTTTGACCTGTGGATTTGTATCTTGGACTTCGTCTTCTACCTGCTGATTCGGTACCTTCTACTCCCCTGTGTTTTGACCCCGGCCTGTATATTGGACTAGCTCTTGGATTGTGATTTTGCCTGTTTATGCTCTCTCATTGCCAACCTCAGACTGTTAACTACTCTTCTGTGTTATGTGTTTGTTTAGTCAGTCTGTCCTTCCAACTCCCCGCTCCCTAGCCAGTACAGGGTTTTGTCGTCCAGTTGTCCCCCTACGATCTAGCGTAGGGGGGGCAATAGGCAGGAACAGGGGTTGTGGGAAGCTCAGGGTCTGCCATCCTTCTCAAACCCTCAGACTCCTTGACAACAATGTCTCAGATCCAGATCCAACCAATCAAGGCCACTTCTCTGATTAAAATAGCTGGATTAGTTGCTAGTTAGCAGCTGTTCCTGACTGTTATATGTAAGGACTTGTTTTATTAGTCTAAGGCTACTTTCACACTAGCGTTTTAAAATTCCGGTATTGAGTTCCATCATAGGGGCTCAATACCGGAATAAAACGCTTCAGTTTTGTCCCCATTCATTGTCAATGGGGACAAAACTGAACTGAAGACAACAGAATGCTCCTGAAAGCATTCCGTTCCGTCTTCAGACTGGAGAACAAACCGCAGCATGCTGCGGTTTGCTCTCCGGTCCAGGCATCCGCACCAAGAAGGATCCGGAATGACCCCCAATGCAAGTCAATGGGTGCGGATCCGTCTGGTGTGACCACAATGGTAACTGGATCCGCCCTCCATTGACTTTCAATGGAGTTCATGACGGATCTGGCTACACATACACACACACATACAGACATAGACATACACATAAACATAAACATACACAGACATATACACATACATACATGCTCCCCGGCAGGTCTTCAGAGCACCGGAGGGACAGGTCGGCGCGCACAGGTGACGATTCCACCAGGCGCCCAGCAGAGGGCGCTGTGGGGAATCGTCACCTGTGCAAGCCGTCCTGCTACTCCGGCGCTCCGAAGACCTGCAGGGAGCATGTAAGTATTTGTTTGTCTATATGTGTCTGTGTGTATGTATGTACTGTGTGAAATGTGTGGGGCCGGAGCGCGGTTCCGGCTCCACACATGTCGCTGCGGCAGTCCTGATCCGGCAGCACCCTTCACCTGCCGGATCAGGCCTGCCGCTATTGTAAAAGTAGCCTTAGTTATTTGCTTATTTTTCTTAAATCTTCATTTTCTCTTATCTTGGATGACATTTTGGGGCTTTGGAACCGATTACTCTGCTTACAATGGTTTTAACATACAATGGTCGTCCTGGAACCAATTAATATTGTAACTTGAGGGACCACTGTATATGTACTAAAGGCCCTTTTAGACGGGCCGATTATTCTCCCTGCCCGAGCGCCGATCAGCGATATCGGCGCTCGGGCAGGGAGCCTTTACACGGCCCGACGAATCGAGCGCCGGGCCGCACGAGTGATCGCTGTATCGCTCGTGCGGCCGGGAAGCTCCATGCTGTCAGGCGCACATCGCCTGTTTACACAGGGCGATGTGCGCCCGACAGATTGGATCTTTTGGTTTCTACAAAAGATCCAATCAGCCGACGAACGAGCGTTTTGCTCGTTCGTCGGCTGATTAGGGCCACTTTTACACGGGCCGATTATCGGCACTAGCGTTCCTAGGAACGATTTTTCGGCCGATAATCGGCCCGTGTAAAAGGACCTTAAGTTTGCTTGAGATTCATCAAGGCATGTAGGAACCTACGAATGAAGAACAAGCGTACAAACCAACTAACAAACATTCATAGGGACATAGGGAATTTTTTTAAAGAACTTCTTGAAATAATAAATATTGTTGATAGATTTTGTTTAAAAGGCAAACCCATAAAATTCCCATTTTCCTATGGTACAGAAAGCTCTGTGCTCCGAACATTTTCATGGGCTGAGGCCAAGGTTTATGAGAAATGTCAAAATACAGCAGGTGGCGTAAAGGTGATTTATTTACTGGTATTTTTCAGATATGTCCTCATGCCTTGAATACAGCTGTTCACATTGAGTGCCCTTACAACGTGCACCAAGATAGAGAGACAGCCTGGAGCAGGCAATAAAAAAGTGATCTTATTCAAGTGACTCCATTATTAAAGAAAATTAGAATAGTCACATGTGAGTAGGTAATTAAGTTCTAATTAGCCAACTGAATTAGGGTACGGCCACACGTTCAGGTTTTTTATATTGTTTTTGAAGACAAAACCAAGAATAGATTAGAAAGAGAGAGAAGTAATATCTGACCTTAATATTTACTTTTCTTTTACAATTCCCAGCTGATTTTGGTTTCAAAAACTGCATCATAAAACCCTTGGCCCTATCCTTACATGCCCCAGATAATAGTATCAGGAACCATTAAGAAAAAGTCCCCACGGAACGGGCGAACAATGGCCATGTACAAGAGGCCTTAGAAGAACATGGATAAAATACAGCAAGAAATACATAATTTTTTTTCCCCTTTGCTGCTTTTACTTCTGCTTATCCTGCATTTTGCTGGAAATAAGTGAAGACAAAATATAAAAAATATAACGCAGTCCAAGTTATTAGTATTAGACTCACTTGGATTTTTAAATCTAGAACTGTATTATTCTGCGATACCCAGTAACCCTTAACCAAATTTGTATATTATAATACAGAAAAATATAAGTTGTACATTTATTTTTCACGTTTTTTCATCGTGCCTTTGCTGATTTTTTTTCTTAATACTGCATATTTATACCGTATCTTTTTACCAGCCAGAGATCCATTTTTAAGGCAGGGATACAAATACAAATCCCCATCATAGACGTACATTTCAGAGATAACAATAGAAGAAGCCACCACTAGAGGGAACTTACTACATATTGTTTTATTATTGAGTACAACATACTGTTTAACAGTATGGGCAGCACGGTGGCTCAGTAATTAGCACTGGTGCCTTGCAGTGCTGGGATCCTAGGTTTGAATCCGACCAAGGACAACATCTGCATGGAGTTTGTATGTTCTCCCCGTGTTTGTGTGGGTTTTCTCTGGATATTCTGATTTCCTCCTGCACTCCAAAGACATACTGATAGGGAACTTAGATTGTAAGCCCCATTGGGGACAGCCTGATGTTAATGTTCTGCAGAATATGTCAGCGCTATATAAGTGCATACAATAAATAAACAGTAGGCTCCTAGTAGTAACTGCCCCACAGAAGATTGCATACACGTCCCAGACATATCTGTGTGCCCTCTGTGTCTGTATTACATGTCCAGAAAAAGCACACTTATTCTGCAGGAAAACAGCTCCCAAGTGCCCAGCTCTGCTGCTGCAAGTGCTCAAAGCAAACCAGACAGAAGAGGGGAGGGCTGCTTTAACTGCTCATATCTTGGGATTGGTAGCAGATAGAAAAATAGTTCTGACCTTCTTTGAAAGCTGGCATTCCATAATCATAACATTATATCCAGTATATCAGAAGATATAGCTGTTAGAAATCATCGGGAGAGAAAGCTGTTTTTTCTTTCACTTTCAGCCGGGCACTTGGGAGCTGTTTTCCTGCAGAATAAAAGTGCTTTTCCTGGACATGTAATATGTGATATATATACCAGCTTCCCGGTGTATATCTGTCGCAGATTGCGGTGCAAATGTTAAAAAAAGGTCTAAAAAACTGGAAGTGGTGTGGGAGGGAAAGGAGGTGGGCCAACAGGCCCATCTCCTTTATCATTTTCTATGCCTGTGTTTTACATCTACACCAGCAAGGAATCTGGCTTATATTTAGACCAGCGGTGGATGCGCCAAAGTTATGTAGAGTCCGGCACCTCTATATAACTTTAGTAAATCCACCACCAGTGCAGGGATTATTAAAACCGGCAATCAGAGCTGAACCTGGACATATTCCTATTTTCACCCAGGTCCTCTGACATTTCATGCTCCGATGCTCTCCCTTGCCCTGTGCTGAATTGCACAGGGCAAGGCTTTTTATGGAGATCCAGTGACATCCCGGGCTCTCCATGATGGAGGCTTCTACCTAGCAGTGCAGTGAGCCTGGTGATGGCACTAATGAGTGGGCTCTTCAGCTGCCCTAGACTTTAAAACGGCTAGGGTTGCACTAAAGTCCACCCATTAGTGCTGGTGATGTCACCGGGAAGACGGCTAGTAGGAAGCCTCCACCTAGCAATGAAAAAATAAAAACAAACAGCCCATGCTGTGTGCAATACAGCACAGGCCAAGGGAGAGTATTGGATCATGAAATGCTCCGATGCTCATATCAGAGGGGCTGCCTGGGTGAAAATGGGGATATGTCAGGGTTCACCTCTGAACCCGGACAATACCTTTAAGAGGTTGCTAGCTATACAGATTTGTGATCGTTACCTGCAAGGGTTGTCTGGTTCATTGAGTGATTTCCATATTTTTATTCCTTTAGAGTAAGTACTAAGGCACATCAGGCTTCTTGATCTAGCGATGTGTGCTGCATGACATCATCTCCTCCTGTCAGTTACAGTAGCACAGGAAGTCTGCTTAGCAGTACCATTTAGAAATGATTCACTAAAAAGATCAGAAGACTTCTTAAAGGGAATGTATCTCCTAAAAGTATTTAAAGCGAGCTAGTGAAACATATCCTTTTATCTAATCTGTTATTTTCTAATTGTACATTTTTTTTTGTTTCCTGAACAAAATTATGGGGGCTGCCATCTTGCCTGGGTTTCTCTTAACATTATTTAGAGATATGCTTTACTAGCGCCATTATGTGCCAAAGACACAATAGTCTAGAGGGGACTCATTGACTTTTATTGAAGAATTTTCTATGCATGGTTTGACGCCTAAGCAGCGGTCATTGTGCAGGAAAGAAGAGTATATAAGCTGTTAGCATCACCTATTGTGAATAGTAGATCCTGTGTCATCTATGTCGTGGTATAACGTTGGCTGGTTAGCAATTTTGCTTGGGATCTTCAATCAAGATGGCGGTGGCGGCCTCTTCACACTCAAATGGATAAGGTGAGTATATATATATTTTTTTAACTGGATTAACCCCTGAAAGCCTTCGCTATTCTCACATGCCGTGATCGGGGGGGGGGGGTCAATCGCTTTTCCCCGTCATTGCACCTGTTACAAAGAAATGCACTTTGTGACATAACTTTATCGCAAAGCAAATTTCTTAGTGAAATTTGGCAAAGAAGCTGAATCAATTTTTTTCAAAACTTTTCTCAACACTAGACAAACAATAAAGTATAAAAATCACTAAAAAGCAGGTTCAATACAGAAATGTAACCTCAACAATAGGTCATTTTCTGATGATACATTTCATTTAACCAATAATTACAATGGTAAACTCTAGTTTCTGTTTTCTTTTAATTGCCGAGTGTAAGTTCTTGTGTCTACACTCTACAGCTATTACAGACTGGTAGAAGTGTTTTAGAAATATTGCATTTCTATCATGTAAGAGAGAACATCAGTTTTATAGGATGTGATGACCCTCATGTTGTACTGTTTCACTTGCTCTTTTGAACATCAATAAACCACAAACATCTTTCATTCAAAGGTTCTTGTCTGGCATCCATTCTGTATGTGTCCTCTTCCTAGACCAGTTCTATTCTTCAATATACATGTCAGAGATGGATTATTAGGACGATTAAGAACTCTTTTTATTTATTTTTTTATTGCATACTTAATAGTAAAAAATCCTGTCACAAACTTTATGAAAATACTAAATGTTCATTAGAAGTTGGCAATATTTGTGCCAAGCAAAAGACTTGTATCCTATGAAAAAACTGTCTAGATTAAAGTTCAAAAGCAGAATCCCTGTCATTCCAAATTATGTTATCCTCTAAAATGAGAACCTTCACCGACCAATGTTGATCTACTAGTTACCCACCTAACGTATCATCATAACTGTCATACGTTGCTATAATGTCATAATACTATCAATTTACCCTATTTTTTATTTTTAACCCCTTCAGCCACCGTGACAAGACCTATACTTCACAGTGGCTGAGGAAAGGTATGCAGTGTGCTGCTGCTCTGAGCCCGCTCAGGGCAGGGGGACTTCTGGCAGCTCATGGATGTACACAGTAGTACGGATCCGGCAAGCTGTTCCCTTGCCAGAACAGCCTGCTGGACCGAGTAAACGGCATTGTGAAATTAGCCTTACATAATTTTACTCCCGAATTGAGGCTAAGCATGCTCATATACATTAGGATTGTCCTTCACCAGCCCTTATTCCAGTAATGCTAATAATTTGTGAAAATTTAAGATGAGCAACTTGATCAAAATTTGATTTGGGTTTGATTCAGTCAACAGATTCGATTGGGTCTGAATGGATTTTACCCAGATCCAATGTTGCCCAATTAGCCTAAACATTTGTATATGGCTCTCTAAGGTCTCGCTCTCGTCTCTCACATAATAATAATATTATTATTTCTTTATTTTTATTTATTTTTTTCATTTGTTTATTTCCTTTCCAAAATTGCCTTAATCAAATTAACAAAAATTGCGGATTTGGATACAATTCCAAAGTACTTGAGTCCAATTCAATTCATTCAGAATCTACAGTATTCAATCATCTCTAGTAAAAATTATGGTAATAAAAAAGTTGTGTTCAGATATTACCTGTACCTCTCCTTCTCAATAAATTGCTTTGAAATAGACTATTCTTAAAGCGTCTGCTGCTGATGCACTGTATGTATAGCATACAGGTCCAACAAATCTTTCTGTTTGTCCAATAGAAGGAA
>ONZH01011535.1:0-33904 GCA_900303285.1 Rhinella marina
CCCCATCAGACCTCAGACCAGCTCATAGTGCCCCCATTAGACCACTCTGTGCCCCATCAGACTCAGACCAGCTCATAGTGCCCCCATTAGACCACTCTGTGGCCCCATCAGACCTCAGACCAGTCATAGTGCCCCCATTAGACCACTCTGTGGCCCCATCAGACAATCAAAAAAAAAAACTTCACTTACCTGTCCTGCCGCGGCTCTGCTCCGGTGCTTCTTAGGCTTCCCGACCCGGCGCTGCACTGTCACCTGACTGCGTGCAGCAGCGTCAGGTCATAGTGCGCGCACTACGTCCTGACGCTGTACGCGTTCAGGACAGTGCAGCGCCGGGCCGGGAAGCCTAAGAAGCACCGGAGCGGAGCCGCGGCAGGACAGGTAAGTGAAGTTTTTTATTTTATTGTTATGGGGCACGCTGGGCTGATCTGAGGTCTGGTGGGGGGGTCCCAGCCCCCCGGCAGCTAAAACATACAAGTGAGCGCTTCCATAATGGAAGCGCTCACTTGTATTCGTTTTATAAGACGCACTGCAATTTTCCCCCTACTTTTGGGGGAAAAAAAGTGCGTCTTATAAAGCGAAAAATACGGTATATATATATATATATATATATATATATATATACACACGCAAAGAATAAGTGAAGAAGAGTCTTTAAAAAGACTTTTGGGTTCTCAAATGCAGTTCCCTGCCTAATATAAACGAAAAATCACTAATATATAAAACTTCTCTCTATCCCTATCTCACGAATCAGTCTTTCCCTCTCCTAAAACCACTACTGTCTGAGCCGAGCCAGGGGCGTTCGCATCTATATATATTCGTACGTCACCTATTGAATGCAGCCAATCATTCGTAAATACGTAGAAAAGGTAGAAGGTCATGGCGGGAGGTCCCCCAGGCTTCCCTGCATGTTTATTGGCGAAGAAATAGGCGCTAAACTTGCAAGGAGGAGTTAAAAAAAAAACACGAGTCTCGCACGATATTCATACGAATAACGAATATTCACGAGTATGCAAATATTCGTGCGAATAACGAATATTTACGAATATATTCGCTCATCTCTATTCATATGGTATAGATGTTATTATACACCGGATATCTTAACGAGATTCGGGAAAGGAAAAAAGATTTTCAGCTGTCCAAAATGTGGTTTTGAAAAGGCAAGTTTTGGCCATTTATACTATACATGTCCAAAGGTATATGAATTTTGGGTTAAAATTTTGGAGTTGGTACAAGTTAAGACGGGGATGCAAGAACCGAAGAACAATTCGGGTTGGTTATTAGGCGACCCTAATGGTTTCTCAGGCAATAAAGTACAGATAACCTTGTGGTTGAATTTATGTTTATTTGCTAGACTGACTATTGCCAAGAAATGGATGGCAAAAGATCCCCCGAAAGTTGACCTTTTCCTGTCGATAGTGGTGAAAAATGTTAATTCTCAATGGTTTTTATTTGAACAAAGGGATAGAGTTGATGTGTTTTATAAGATCTGGTCCCCCTGGTTAATTTCCGTCTCCCAGCCAGATAGGGTGGGTTATTTTGATGAAATATGGAAACATAAATTGGTTTAATTTTGGTATTAATGTCTATATATCTAAGGTATTAAGAAAGAAATTGGCTTGTCTTGGGGTTAGGGGGGGAGAGTTTTTATTGTCTTGTTAATGGAAAGTTTTGGGCGGAGTGACAATCATCAATTCAGATTTAAATTATATATATATATAATTTTTTATTTTTTGGAAATCTGAACATGAATTGATGGTCTCACGATGCCTAAAATTAAGAATTTTGTATTGGGGGATAAAGGGTATGGGAGGGGGGAGTTGGGGGATAGGACTCTTTTTGTACGGAATGGAGAAATGGAGAATGTTTTATTCTGTATATGTTTAAAAGCTAAAATAAAAATAAATTAAAAAAAAAAATGTTTAGTTGTGCCACAATCTGCGACTTCTCCCTGCTCATGCCAAGTCTAAAATTGTCGGCGTGGCAGAGGCGGGGAAGGGGACGGGCTGGCGTAGAAAAAGGTCTAAATGTAAGACCGCTGAGTATTGCAGTACACATTGTTGTGCCCTGAGCACAATTACGGAAGGTGAGCATTATTTGCCCATGAAATTTTATGGTACAAATGCTGTCCTGCCTATGGTGCTCTCTTACTTTTTTTTGGTAACTAAATTGCTGGACCACCTTTTCTCCATACATTATAAATACTATGGTAGTTCACCCTGACAAGATGGTACAGAGTTTGTTTTTAAAATGAACCTTCTTCCAGAAAAAGTGTGCTGGCGCTGTGAGACACACCCAGGCAGCTAACTACATATTTGGTGGGAGTGCCCCAAGATCTCCACATTTTGATGACTTATTGAGTCCACGATACAGAAAGTTTGTGTATAAACCTTTAATATCTCGCCAGGCTTGATTTTACTCTGGTCCCCATTGCCAAATCTCTTCCAAGTAAAATGGGCTCTCATTACCATTGCAAAACTACTTATCCTTCTGCTGTGGTGTTCAACGAAACCACCATCAGTTGCTCTATGGATCAAAAAAGACAATCAAATACTGTTGACTGGTTGGAAAAATTTGTCAGTTGGGAAAACAGATATAGATAGACAATAAATTTATGAAGACCTGAGCACCCTTTTTTCAACATAGGAACTCCATGCTTACCATATAGGCCCTCCTACTACTGATGTATGCTCTTTACTTTCTCCCCTTATCTCAATCTTAATCTGATCAACCCTGCACATCTAACCTTTTCTCTCGGTCTATGAAAAACCATGGGTATCTAACTGTGCAATGTGATTGTTTCCTCAGGAGCAGATGTTAGTGTTTGTGTTTATAATTATTTTGTTACTTATATCATTTATTTTACTCACTTATATAGCATATTTTCATAGAACTTTACAGACTTTATCATTGCTTGCTGTTTCCAGTGGAGCTCATATCGAAGTTCCCTATGTCATTGGAACGTGGGAGGAAAATGTAGTACCGAAAGAAACCCATGCAAACACCTGGAAGAAAATGTTGGTTACTTTTCTTTTTTCTATCTATGTATGTACGGTATTATATAAGTCTGTGTGTCTCCCATTTATTCTATTGCACCTGGTTTGTACAGTAATGGTAGTCATTGTATTTGTTTTATTGGAACCTCGAATCGCGATGATGTCACTGGTCACATGTCATCATGTGACCAATGCAAGAGAGGCTCCACAGTGAAGAGAAGTCTAGGTGAAGAAGCTCTGCTGAGGTCTGCTATAAGGAGAGGTAAGTGAAGGGAGAGGCAGAGTAATGCTGGGAGTTGTAGTTATTTAAGTTGGAATGTATGTTAGGGCTGAAGAGAGGGATGTTATTTACATGGGACTGAATGTTCAGCGGGTGATGCTATTTACATAGGACTGTGTTGGAGGGGGCTGTGGGAGGGAGTGATGTTATTTACATGGGACTGTATGTTGATGGTGGCTGAAGGAGGGAGTAATGTTATTTACATGGGACTGTATATTGGAGGGGCTGAAGGGAGGGAGTGATGTTATTTACATGGAACTGAATGATGGAGGGGGCTGTGGGAGGGACTGATGTTATTTCATGGGAGTGAATTTTGGAGGGGGCTGAGGGAGAGAGTGATGCTATTTATATGGGACTGAACGTTGGAGGGGCTGTGGGAGGGGGAGATGTTATTTTCATGGGACTGTATGTTGAAGGCAGCTGCGGAGGGAGTGATGTTATTTACCCTGGACTGTGTATTGGAAGAGTTGAAGGGAGGCGAGTGATGTTATTTACATGGGACTGTATGTTGAAGGGGCTGAAGGGAGGGGAGTGAATTTATTTACATGGGACTCTACGGCGGAGGGAGGGAAAATAATTTTATTTACATGGGACTGTATGGTGGAGGGGCTGAAGAATCATCATTGCTGAGGGCACTAAAGGGAGGAATATAACTGCAGGGGGCATTATAACAGTAGGGGGCAGTATAAATACTGGGGGCACTTCAGGGCGAGCATTATAACAGGAGGGGGCGATATAAATACTGGGGCACTGTAGGGGTATTATAAATCCAGGGGACATTATAGATGTTCTTATTACTATGGGGCCTATATAGGAGGGTCTTATAGATCCACCTTATTTCTACTAAGAACACTATGGGGGCCTTATTACTACTGAGGGGTCTGTAGAGAGCTTTATTACCGCTGGGGGAACAATAGGGGGGCCTTATTTCTTATGGGTGCTCTGTAAGAGCATTATTAATACTGGAGGGCTCTACTACTAATGGAGGTACTCTTGTGGAGCATATCACTGTTGGGGGCAGTATTACTAATGAGGGCATTCTAGAAGGGAATTACTATTGGTGGGACTTTGAGGAGCACTATTACTATGCGGGGCACTGATATTTCTTCAGCATAGTATTTGGGGGTATTGAGGGGGCACAGCGAGCAGCGTGATAACACTGTGGGGACTCCAGGTTGAGAGATAAAGAAATGTGAGGAAGCTAAGATGTCCGTGTGTCACACTCTGCAGAGTCAAGGCTGAGAGAAGTTGTCCACACCGAAGATGATGACAGAGAAGATCTACATCAGAGGAGACGTCACCTGGAGGCCCTGGATGTGAAAGGTAAGTGCTGCTGCGGAAGGGGGGCATGTGGTCGTCTTAGAGAATTGGGCCATATTCATTGGGGCTTGGGCCCTGGATCTTTTGAGACCCTAGCAACTCCCCTGGTGGTGACAGGTGCCCTTGAAAGACACAGACCATTTTCACCTTTAAGGGGTTGTCTCACTTGGAACTTTGGTGGCCTATCACTACATTTTGCCACCAATGTCAGATAGGTATGGGTGGCCACCCTCTGATACACCTATCTCTAGAATGAAGCTCCCAAAGAGAACAAGTGTGCAGCACACATGCACAGCCATCCTCCATTTCCTTCTATGGGAGTGAAGAAAATAGTCAAGCAACATGCTCAGCTATTTTTGGAAGTCCCATTAAAATGAATGGAGAGCATACTGCGTAAGTGAGGCCACTACTTTATACACTTCTATGGAACTACCAGAAATAGCCAAGCCACACCTCCCAAAAATATGAATGGAGAGCACTCGTGCAAGCACGGTGCACTCTTGTTCTCTTTGGGAGCTTCATTCTAGAGATGTCCACACCTACAGTATATGACATTGGTGCCATATATTAGCAAAATGTTACCAATGTTCCAGGTGAAACAACCCCTTTAAAGACCAAGCCTAATTTTGCAAATCTGAAATGTGTAATTCTATGTAGCAATAACTTTGGAATGCTTTTACTTACCCAACTGATTCTCCATATATCTACCGTATTTTTCACCCTATAAGACGCACCGGCCCATAAGACGCACCTAGATTTTAGAGGAGGACAATAAGAAAAAAATATTTTTCATTAAACCTCAGGTCAGACCACCAATCAGACCCTCAATGTTAATCAGACCTCAGCTCCAATCAGATTACTAATATTCATAAGTCCCCAACAAGAACTCAGATCAGACATCAGACCCACAATGAGAATGACCCCCAATCAGACCTCAGATAAGAGCCCCATGCCTCTTATCAGTCCCCATTGCCTCATATCAGCCCCATTGCCTCATTTCCTAATATCAGCCCCCATTGCCTCTCATATTGGCCCCCAGCAGCACCTATTGCCTCATATTAGCCCCCAGCAGCCCCTATTGCCTCATATTAGCCCCATATGCCCTCATTGCCTCATTTCAGCCCCCAGTAGCCCCTATTTCCACTCATATTAGCGCCTAGCACCTCAGTTCAGCCCCCCCATCAGCTCCCTTTGCCACAGGTCAGCCCCCCAGCAGCCCCTTTTGCCTCAGGTCAGCCCCATTGCCTCATATTTAATGAAATTAAAAAAAAGACACTTACCTTTCCTGCTCCTGGACGCCGCCACTCTTCTCCTCCAGCACGATCCTCTTCTTCCTGCTGTTGGCTGAGCTGTGACCCGGCGTGCACAGCATGAGGTCACAGAGCGCCCTCACGCTGTGCGCAGCACAGCTCAGCCGAGGCCCAGGAAGCGGTAAGTACAAAGTCTTCACTGCTTCCTTGTCCTCCGGTGCTAATGAGCGCTTCCATAATGGAAGCGCTCATTAGTATTCGCCCCATAAGACGCAAGGGCATTTTCTCCCCACTTTTGGGGGCGAAAAATGCGCTACTTTATGTTGTCATCATTTTGTAAATGTCATTTTATTGTTTATTTTTTTAACATTATAGAAGGCTTAGAATTTTAGAAGCAATTTTTGAAATTTTCAGGAACATTTCCCACCAAAAGAGCTTTTTTTTTTAACCACTTTAGATCTGCAGTCACTTTGAGGGACTTAGTTTATAGTAACCACTAGAGATGAGCAAATTTTTCAAAGATTCTATTCGGCTGGTTCGCCGAATTTTCTGAAAAGATTTGCTTCGATCCAAATAAATTAGTTGCAAATTGCGTTAAAAAACTGCTACTTCTGGGCTGCAGAGAGCCTGGATAGTGGTGTAGAAAACTGTGCCCTGCAGTAAAACGCATAGGGAGTAGTGTTGAGCGAGCACTTCTGTGCTCGTATGCTCTGGCCGAGCAACCGAGCATAATGTTAGTCAATGGGACTAAACCAGGCACCCCTTGCTCGGAAGAGGGGAGGGTGTCTGGTTAATAGAAAAAGGTCAGAATTGCGACTTCTCCTCTTTTACTATGTGTACGCATTAGCATACAAATTTGTACGCATTAGCATACAATGCGTAGCATTAGCGTACAAATCAACATTACAGTGAATGCCAGCATTGCACTTGAGTACACTCTGTGTTCTACTGTGGTAGTGGAAAAATACTATGAGCCAGTGTGACACGCACAAAACAGGCTTTTTAGAATCGCTGCACACTTTTATGTATTTGGGCAGTTAAGGGGCCAAAACTCACCAAACAACTCAAGTCTGAACTCAGCCTTACAGGTCAATGTTAGCGCCAGCTATAAAGAATCGTGAAGAGGCCCAAGATCCTACTAGAGCGCCAAAAGCGCACGCCTTTTACACCAATTCACTGATTCCACATACATTTCGACAAAACCTGTTCTATTACACGCTTATACAAGCAGAGCCCCCCCAGACAGGTTGGAGATAGCAGTGGCAGCAGCATCAGCAGACTATAGAGTGGCATGACGACAGTGTGGCCAGGTGGCAGCAGCATGAGTAAGCCACAGAGAGGCAGAATGACAGACCCTGGAAATGGCAGAAGCAGTGGAATTAGTAGTACAATTTGGAGGCCACAGAGTGGCACAATTACATAATTTTGACGTAGTGGCAGCTAGGAGATGGTATGTGGAGTCAGCGGCGGTGAGAGCAGCATCAGGCCGGAGAGTGGCATGATGACATACCCTGAAGAGCAGACCGTAATAAAAAAATTCTCGTCCTTTTGGTTAAGATCAACTGTCGCATATGTTCTTGTCAGTATCGGGGCTGATTATGCCAGCAGACGGGAACGTAAGACAGAGGAGGTGCAGAGAAGGCTCCAGCTTTGCCTCGACTGTGACAACATGTCAGTATTGACCCAAGAGGCCAAGAAAGTTCAGAGTTCCATCTTGAGATCGATCTTGCGGTCTGCAGGGAGCTGAGCTACCACCTGTGGGAGCCTCTGCCTCTCGCCTCCCCCATGCTCATCGCTGAGTGTCCCGGGGCCGGAATTGTTTACTTTTAAAAATTTGAGTGTTTAAAACAAACAGGGTTTCTTATATACTTGAGCTAGCAGCAGTCGAATCTTTGTGTGCAGATGACGATAATGACCATGAAGCCCTTGCTTCACCCGGCTCCCAAGTGCAATCGGTATACTTGAGCTATGAATAATGGAATGGGACTACAGAACATAAAAAAAATTTACGACTGACATACTGCCGAGCAGAAGGTCAAAAAAATTTGAATCAATTTTGAGGCCTCAGAGTGGCACCGTAATAGCAGCTGCAAAGGCAGCAGTCAAATACATTTCAAGGCAACAGTGTTGGAGAAGCTGCAGGAGTGGTGCTAATTTTAAAGAGACAGAATGGCACAGTGACATACCTTGGTAAAGGTAGCAGCAGTCAAAAAAATTTAAATGCAAAATACCGTAGAGTGGCACAATTACATAGGTTGGACGTAGCGGCAGCTGGGAGACAGCGTGATTAGGCGGAGGACGCAGCAGCATCAGGCCACACACTGGCACAATTACATAGTTTGGAGGTAGCGGCAGCTGGGAGACAGCGTGTGGAGCAGCAGTATCAGGCCACAAAGTGGCACAATTACATAGTTTAGACGTAGCGCCAGCTGGCAGACAGCGTGTTGAGGCGGCGGACACAGCATGAGTAGGCCACAGGGAGGCACAATTACATAGTTTGGACGGAGCGGCAGCTGGAAGACAGCGTGTTGAGGCGGCAGACGCAGCATGTTTAGGTCACAGAGAGGCACAATTACATAGTTTGGACGGAGCAGCAGCTGGGAGACAGCGTGCTGAGGCGGCGGATGCAGCATGAGTAGGCCACAGAGAAGCACAATTACATAGTTTAGACAGAGCGGCAGCTGGGAGACAGCGTGTTGAGGCGGCGGACGCAGCATGGGTAGGCCACAGAGAGGCACAATTACCTAGTTTGGACGGAGCGGAAGATGGGACACAGCGTGTTGAGGCGGTGGACGCAGCATGAGTAGGCCACAGAGAAGCACAATTACATAGTTTGGATGGAGTGGCAGCTGGGACACAGCGTGTGGAGGCGGCGGACGCAGTATGAGTAGGCCACAGAGAGGCACGATTACATAGTTTGGAGGTAGAGGCAGCTGGGAGACAGCGTGTGGAGGCGGCAGACACAGCAGTATCAAGCCACAGAGTGGCACAATTACATAGTTTGGACGTAGCGGCAGCTGGGAGACAGCGTGTTGAGGCGGCGGACGCAGCACGAGTAGGCCACAGTGACATGGTGACATAGCCTGGAGGTGACAGCAGTAGCAGCATGAGGAGACCTGATTGTTGAGGTGGCAGAAGTATCAGAAGGCTACATATTTGGTCAGTGACAGAGTGCAGAGGTTGGTGGTAAAGTCACTGGTAAAGATGCTGGGTGGTAGAAGGAGCAGCTGGTAGATGTGTGGCATCAGGCGGGTGGCAGCATCATAAGAGTGGCTGAGGCAGGTAGCCGGAAGAATACAGTCTCATTTGTCAAGGTTTGGGTGACGCATCATGGCTGATCTAATCTGATGCATCAGGCATTGGTGGTTGGAAATCCTGGCTGATCAACGCCTGATTCATCTTGACAAAGGTGAGTCTTTCCACATTTTGGAAGGACAGGCGAGTTCTCCTTGGGGTAGCTATGGCCCCCGCTGCACTGAAAACCAGCTCTGATGCCACACTACTAGCCGGGCAGGACAGCTTCTCCAGTGCAAACTCGGCCAGAGGCAGCCAAAAATCCAGTTTGGCTGCCCATTAGTCCAGTGGATCTTCAATGTGGGGTGGCAGGGTGCTGTCCAAGTAGGCCACCACCTGCTGGTTCAGGGTCTGCTGCCGCCGCTGCAGGCGAGTACTTTCCGCACTTGGCGGGTGAAGAAAGTTGCTCATCAGCGAGTCCAGACTCAAGTTGCTGCTGATGGAGCTGGTACTGGTCCTAACCCACCCCATCCTAATCCACCAAAAATAATTTACTTTGCTCACTGTCTCGCGCAACGACCTAACTATTTATTTGAGAAATACAGTCACCCACAGAGTGGGTTAACAATGGGTTGCTGAACTGCAGTACAATGGGTTACTGCACAGAACTACACACTATATGACAATTTTCTTTTTCTATGGCGAATGAGGCCTAAAATATTTAAAAGTAACACTGACAACCCCACAAACTCAGATTCAATATTTTTTTTTTTTCTCTGACTACCTTACAGCAATATCACGCTTTTCTGCTTGGATGGCGAATGAGGCCTAAAATAGTTTTTTGAAACTAACCACCCACAAAATGAGATTTTTTATTATTTTTTTTTTTAAAATGATATTCACTGACTACCTTACAACAATGTCACGCTTTTCTGCTTGGATGACGAATGAGGCCTAAAATACTTATTTAAAACTAACACTAACAACCCCACAAACTGAGATTCACAATTTTTTTTTAATATATTTTTTTATTTTATTTATTTATTTATTTATTTATTTTTTATTAAACGTACCCCCTAAACAAGGCTCTGACCCTCTTTTACTGCACTGCAAAAAAGTGACACTAGTGGTGCTTCTTTGCATAAAGCACCCCAAAACAGCCTTCAGAACACAATGCAGTGCTATACAAGAGGCTAACCCCTATGCCCACTCACTGCTGCTGCAGTGTATATGGATAGCGATTCACTGCCTGATTTTGTGTCCACAAATCGTCCCTCTCATATCCCTGCAATTCAGGTTATCTATCCCTGATCTCTTTTCTTGTATTTTGAAATGTTTTCCCATCACTTGCCCTATCTCTCCTGACGTCTGTCTCTGGTCTAACATCAATAGCAAATGGCGCTTTCCAGCGCTGCAGAGCTATTTATAGGGCTGTGACATCACAGGACATGGCTGGCTGCTGATTGGCTACATGTCTGCGTGTGATCGCATTGTGGGCGTTTACCTCTTTGTCCCAGAGATCCTTCCCCCATGTCATGCCATGTGCTTGCGGCCATTTTAGGAAAAAAAATAAAAAATTGTTACTACTAGAGATGAGCGAACCTGCTCGTAACGAGCGGTTCAATGCTCGGATCCCCTGCGCTCTCCTGCCCACAGCCATCCAGATCCGTCCTCACCCGACTAAGTCAATGGGGACGGATCCGTTTGGTGTCGCACACTGGTATGTGACACCAAATGGATCCGTTCCCATTGACTTACAGTCGGGTGAGGACGGCTCCGGATGGCTGTGGGCAGGGGATCCGAGCATTGAACCGCTCGTTACAAGCAGGTTCGCTCATCTCTAGTTACTACGAATCGCCAAGAAATTTGCTTTCGTTGCGAATCGAATTTTCCATGAAATTCGTAACAAATTCCACTTTGTCAGCTTCGATTCGCTCATCTCTAGTAACCACCAATAAATGACCCAATTTTAGAAACTGCACTCCAAGTTATTCAAAACTTAATTTAGAAAGTTTGTTAACATATTGGTGTTCCACAGGAATTAAAGCAAAATGGAGATGAAAATTAAAAATATCACTTTTATTTGCAGCTTTTCAGTTTTATTCCATATGTCCCTATAAAACAGGGCTAACAGCAAAACAAACCTTAATACCTTACTGTGATGCTGCAGTTTATATAATCATCTCATATGTGGCCATAAACTGCTGGGTGCCCACATATAATACTTTGTGAATAAGTACACTGGCTTGCAGAAGGTAGCTATTTTAAAGTGGCAAGAAACTCCATCCTGGACTTGCAGCAACAGAAAGGTCTGCCCTTACACCAATTAATCCACTACAATCCAATTGGCTGGAATTCCACCTTGCATATGCTAGAGCAGTGATGGCTAACCTTGGCACTCCAGCTGTGGTGAAACTACGACTCCCAGCATGCTCCATTTATTTCTACTGAGTTCTGAGAGCAGTCAAGCAAGGGGGGCATCTTGGGATTTGTAGTTTTACCACAGCTGGAGTGCCAAGGTTAGCCATCACTGTGCTAGAGCGTCTGCAAGAGCATTGTAAAGTGCTGAATGATTTTGTTATGCACTAGACCACCTCAGCAGGGAGCATGTGTTGTTTCGAGGTCAGGCAGAGACAGCTCATCCGATATGCCTGTTGCATAACTCCTAGGAGGCCACAAAATATTTCAGTAGGACCACTGCAGGATAAACATCTCCCTGATAATTATCTTAGAACAGATACATTGGTTCAACAAGAGACAGTAGAAGGAGAACAGCTTCTGGTCGTCCTGTAGTTGTTAGGAACCCACAAAGAGAAAGTGACATGGAAGAGGAGGAGGTATAGGAGCTGCCACTGTAGGAGCAGGAGTCAGTGGTGGAGGAGCAAGAGGGTGATGATGATGGTAATGCCACCAACCACGATGAACAATCATCTTACTGGGAGGCAGAGGCAGAAAGAACTGTGTCCTCCAGCACACTGACCACAATGTCAAGCTGTATACTTGCTTGCTTATGTAATGGCAGTCATATCATTTACATGAAGCAGTCTGATGATTGCTGAATAGCCTGTACTACACCATCCACCTATATTTTGGGCCTCCTGCAGCCCATTCTCTGGCTTTTACAGTGAGGAAACTGCAATTGGCCTGTCAGTATTGACTGGCCAATCTTAGCAATCAAGTCAGCGGTGGGAGGGGTGCACAAATTCCCTCTGCCCGTGACTTTTATTTTTCTTTCCTCTGTGCAATATGACTATTATAATGTCTATTTCTTTGTTGTATGTGCTGCTGCAGTTTTTATTTAAAATTGTATGGTATACACTATTCTCCATAAAGTGATGGTATAAATTTATTGCACAGTGTGAGTGTGAGAGAGACAGAAAGATTGTGAGAGTGATAGAAAGAGAAATTTGCTCATCACTACTTAAACTGTAACTTGACTTACGTTTTACTTTTGTGCCCTGTTTAGAAAAAGCCATAAGATACTCCAGCTAGGCGGACTGCTCATGATTGTTAGAAGGATCCCATACCATAGGCAAGCTATTTCAGTCAACAGGTATGCATATACTTCCAGAATAAAGTAAGTCAGTGAAAATGTATACATACTTCTACCACAATGCTGGATAAACCTGTTCTAAAGAATAAGGAGTAAATATAAAGAAGGGTTCCCATTAGAGATGAGCGAGCATGCTCGGCCGAGCGTACTCGGGAGCAATTTTTGAGTAGTAGCATACGCATCTTCTAATCTGTACGCTAATGCGTACGCATCTTGTAATTTGTACGCATTAGCGTACAAATTTATAAGATGCGTGCGCATTAGTGTACGGATTATAAGATGCGTATGCATTAGCGTACAGATTATAAAATGCGTACGCTACTACTCAAAAATTGCTCCAGAGTACGCTCGGCCGAGCATGCTCGCTCATCTCTAGTTCCCATCTGTAATATTATTAACCTCATCATAGCAAATGTAAAATGTTATCTTGCAAGGTCAAAGTGCTGGATTTCCCACCCAATACCATGATTTTCAACATTGAGGCTGGGAGGAGAGGGGGAAAGTATCATTACAAATCACAATACAGTCAATGATGTGTCTATCAGCTCACCTACAGTATGTTACAGGGGGGAGGAAATGTTTTAATATGTAAAAAAATGTATGTACATATAACACCTAGAGAAGCTGCACTCTCCCTAGGTGCTGTGTGTAAGCAAGACAGAGGTAGGACCAAAGTTCAGGAGACAGTTGGGTAAGTTTTAGGAGTTTGCACCAGAAGCTGGGTGAAGCAGACAGAGAGGTGTCTGCAGACCTAGATTGGAAAAGGTGGCCCCAAGTATGAGCCACTGAAATCAGAGATGAAACTTTGAATCTGACATGTTATTTGTTGAATCATACCATTATCTTCAGTTAAGAAGTGTTAATTGCACTACCGATCTCGGTGTTATTGTTCCCATATTCCTGTTTGTTACATATGGATAACACATAGTGTTATATAAAATATGTAAAACTGTTATAAAATAAAGTATAAATTGGAGGTTTTTTTAAAATGTATTAAAAGAACAGCAGAGAATAAAGCAAGAATATAGTGACAATGGGACATATTTAGTAACCTAACATTTAGACTGTACAAACTTAGACTAGACATTTAAAGAAGCACTGCAATCTGCCCTGACATGTCTCTTTTAGTGAGTTATTGCATCCTCCTTGTGATAACAATTCTGGAGAATCTATTCTTATGACTCTACATTCTGCCATTCCTTTTTTTTATTATTCCTGCTAGAAGTTATGAATGAATTGCAAGCAGTTTGCAATGAAGATCCAGGTGGATTTTACCACTGTGGAGAGACACCCCCCAACTGGCAACACCCATCTGGACCTTCATTTCGAACTACTAATAATCTATTAATAACTTCTAACTGGAAAAATATGGATTGTGCATCATACCTGGTGCCACCCTAGGCAGGGGCGTACATAGAAATCATTGGGCCCAATAGCAAGAATCTGAATGGGGCCCCTAACCCCGCCCACTATCTGGTCCATCCCACATGCTGCCATGACTCCTCCCCTGCCACACCCCCATTTGCCAATAAATATATGTATACTTGACCTACTGAAAATCTTATTATACTGTTTGGGGGCCCCACGGAGACGTTATACTTATGGGGCAGCCCCAAGGAGACATTATACTGTATGAGGGCGGCCACAAGAAGACGTTATACTGTATGAGGGTGGCCACAAGGAGACGTTATACTGTATGGGGCAGCCTCAAGGAGACATTATACTGTATGAGGGCGGCCACAAGGAGACGTTATACTGTATGGGGACCACGAGGAGATGTTATACTGTATGGGGGCCACGAGGAGACGTTATACTGACATTTGAACATGCAGCCTCCAGGTTCATGGTGCTTGCAGCATCCTCTCTTCTCCCCCTGCTGTCTCCAGGATTTGCAGTGGCAATGAGAGTAGGGGTATCTGTAAGACAGCCATGCTGTGACATCTGTGTATCAGCCAGGAGGCTTTTGCTGGGCCCCGTACTGGGTACACAGGCACATCACAGTGTGCTGCATCTATACACTGCTCCTCCTTTATTTCTCTGGCTACAGGACAGCAGAATGACCTGCCCTGAGGGTCTCCCTGCCCTGAGGCTGGTGTTCATCGCTGCAGTTGGCGTGTCCAGCCCTCGCTGACTTCTATAAGCAGGAGACTGACGCGCTCTGAGACTGAGCGCGGTAGTGAAGACTGTCCCATAGACCTGCTATTGAGGCCGTCTTCAGTGCCGCGCTCAGCAGGGAGTAGAGAGAGCGCTCGGCTGAGACTTCAGACTCATCATTATGGAGAAAAACAAGCCGCTCAGATCTGGGACCCCCAGTAAATTTCCCTACTGAGCAACGCCACTTACCCTACCCCGCCAGTGATGATCGTGCGCCTCCTTCCTCTCCTCCAAGCGCTGTGGTAGCCCGCTCAAACTGACCAATAACAATGCTCCTTAGTGTAAGGAGCTTTGTTATTGGTTATTTCAGGCAGCAGCAGCATCGCTGCGCTGCCTTTGCCGTTCACAATGCTGGTCAACAAAACTTAGTAGCTTGTGTGTGCAGAGTAGGGGGCGGGGCCTTTTGTGCGCTCCGGGCCCCCTTGTGCTGCGGGCCCCATAGCAGTGGCGTGGTCTGCCTATATTGGCGGTACGCCACTGACCCTAGGCACCAAGTCTGAGTAGAACTTAGAACAAGAAAGACTCCAAGTTCTTAATATGTATAGTCTGGAGGAAAGAAGAGAAATTGGGGACATGATTGAAACCTTTAAATATGTTAAAGGACTGAATAAAGTTCAGGAGGGAAGGGTTATTAATAAGAAACTGAATACAAGAACAAGGGGGCACAATCTGAGGTTAGTTGGGGGAAAAATCAAGAACAACATTATTTCACTGAAAGAGTAGAAGCTTGGAACAAACTTCCAGCAGAGGTCGTTGATAAATCCACAGTAACTGAATTTAAACATGCCTGGGATAAACATGTATCTATCCTAAGATAACAATAAAAGGATAATAAAAGGGCCGACTAGATGGACCAGGTGGTCTTTTTCTGCCGTCAATCTTCTATGTTTGTACGAGTACTTGCGATCAGGGCAAGGATGAGGGGAGTGGTAGACAGAATAGTGCACTTCTGAACAGAGGGATGAACACAGGGCTGCACTTTTGTATTTGGTTCTGCTGCAGAACCAAATACCAAGGTGCAGGACAAAATACCTCCCAGCAGGACAAAATACCTCTCTGGGAGCTGTCCCCTGTGGTGGCCAGCACCAGCTGCCACATCATCTCCTCCTTTTCCAGTAGTCTCCAATTAATAGATAGAGGAGGGACTGAATAGGTTAGCTGCTGGTCACAGCAGCAAGCCAGCTCTTCCAACAGGATACTGCCTGCCAACACTACCCAACATACTGGCAAGCCTGTCTTATTTATTATTTATTTTCTACGCCAGTTTATGACCTGTGCCTCAACATAATTTTTTGCATCTGCCGCCAGTGCATGGGGATTAAGACCAGCGTATAAATCACAGGTCTTAATAAATGTAATAATGTATACATTAATTTCATTTAGCTTAACAAACCTCCTCCCATGTTATTTTGCAAAATCAGTAACCTTGTGATATATTGTAAAATATTTTCATATTTTATTACTAGACAAATTAAGTCAACCACACAGGGCCAGGACAAGAAGTAGACAACAGCAGGCTACCGCCTAGGGGCACCACCTGGCTGCAAGAGTGGTGGGTGCATATTTAGTCAAATGTAAAAAGAAGTGCACTGCTGTCCAATAAGCACCTTCATTCTCAGACTGATAGAAATGTTGATCAACTAATGAGTGCTTCCGTTAATCTGATTGAGAAGAGAAGTGCTGATCAGAACTGCCTTCCACACTCCCTGACCCCTCCAATTAGAGGGGATTCCTATGTGAGACATTTACAGTTTTTTTTATATTACATGTCCTTACAATTTGAATAGCAGGGACACCATTTATCTTGAGACCTGGGGTACCCAGAGATTTAAGCTGTTGTGTCCAGGACTACTTCTGACAGCTAAGCGTCGCTGCTGTGGACAGTTGCATAAAATCTATCACCTCATCTGTCATCTTCCTTAGTGTAGCTAAGTTTAGTTACCTGATTTTCAGCTAAATATTGTCAAACAGCAGGAGAACCCAGTGCACAGTAGTGTATGGGAGTCATAGATGTAACTATTGCCATAGCAGCTGCTTACAGGAGGGCTATGAGGTGTTTGCTTCGCCGCAAAGCCTGGTCTGATGAAAGTGGTTATAAATTTGACATGCAAAGAGTCTGCCTGCCTGATGATTCAAAGAACATATGTTAGGGTATGTATGAGTGTGTATATGTGTGTGTATATTGTATGCATGTATGACTGTGCATGGACATATACGTGTGTATATATATATATATATATATATATATATATATATATATATATATATATATACACACACACACATGTGTGGTATTGCAATGATTAGGAGAACATTGCCATAGAGATATGAAGTATTCTGGAGCTAATGCTATGCTTGTTTGGTAAATTAGAGATTCTTGGCAAATATATTTTGTACAAAATTATCTGGGCCCGTTCACCAAATCGTCCAGGTGATCTCTGTAGAACGGGAACCTAACACTATTTCCTTCCTGTTATGTGCCAACCTTGGCTTCCGTATAATCATGGGGTGTTTGGTTCCACATGCATGCTGGGTCCCTTATGCCTTTTGCCATTTGTAGTGCTTCAAAGGCCTCCACTAATACAGGGATGCAGGTACCAGGCATGCATGCAGAGTCCACTCGGCTTTATAGTTACACTAGTTAAAATCAGCCTATGGAGCAGGCGGGGCTAGTCAGGAGTGCATGACCAAATGGAGTAGCCACACCTCCAGTACAAACTTACAAAGAAAAAAAGAGGGGTTTTCAGTCAGCACATCCCAATGCGCAGGTGCACGTTGCTATGGCTGATTGCAATGAAAAGGAAAATACATACAATGCAACGGCACACTGCTGACCAGATAAAGCACAAAATGCCATAGAGATTATTCAGTATTCTGGAGCTAATGCTAATTTACCAAACAAGCATAGCATTAGCTCCAGAATACTTCATATCTCTATGACATTTTATGCTTTATCTGGTCAGCAGTGTGCCGTTGCATTGTATGTATTTTCCTTTCCTTGTGCATTTAGCCATAGCAACGTGCACCTGCGCACTGGGATGTGCTGACTGAAATTCCCTTTATTTCTTTGTAATTTTGTACTGGAGGTGTAGCTACTCCATTTGGTCATGCACTCCTGACTAGCCCCGCCTGCTCCATAGGCTGATTTTAACTAGTGTAACTATAAAGCCTAGTGGACTTGGCATGCATGCCTGGTACCTGCATCCCTGTATTAGTGGAGGCCTTTGAAGCATTACAAATGGCAAAAGGGACCCAGCATGCATGTGGAACCAAACACCCCCTGATTATACGGAAGCCAAAGTTGGCACATAACAAGTAGGAAATAGTGTTAGGTTCCCGTTCTACAGAGATCACCTGGACGATTTGGTGAACGGGCCCAGATAATTTTGTACAAAATATATTTGCCAAGAATCTCTAATTTACCAAACAAGCATAGCATTAGCTCCAGAATACTTCATATCTCTATGGCATTTTGTGCTTTATCTGGTCAGCAGTGTGCCGTTGCATTGTATGCATTTTCCTTTTCATTGCAATCAGCCATAGCAACGTGCACCTGCGCATTGGGAAGTGCTGACTGAAAACCCCTCTTTTTTTCTTTGTAAGATTAGGAGAATATTGTATGTGTTATGGTTTATTTATATAGGATTGGGCGGGTCTTTCAAAGGCTCTTATTATCACATTTATGGCCTCCTTTTAATAAATGCACCTAGATATACGTTAAAGGGATGCCTCTGATGGGTGCTGTACAGTGCACTCCATTAGACATAGGCTATCATTGCAAAAGAAAAAATACAAGTCTAATGTACAGTGCATGTTTTTTTTTTTTCCCATTGGTTACTATTATATGAAATAACAGTCTAATACACTATTCCTTACTTAGGTATTGTGGTACACTATTGCATAACAGCCAGAGGCCAGATGGACAGTCTTTTGGTGTTCATCTAGCCAATGTAATCTTATAGACATATTTACTGTATATATTGGATCTGTAATTTATTTGTATGTTAAAGTATATATTTTATGGTAGTAAGTATATGAAGTACATACAGTATATATCTATAATTTAATTAAATTTCATGACTAAAAGGCGAATGTAAATATTTGGCTGACATGTTAAAGGACGGCGGCGCGCAGCTTCACCAAGGCACTGACATTGATAACATGTGATAACATTTTATAGATTCCATTTACTCCGTGCACCTTAAAGAGCCCCTGTGATGTGTCTCCAAGCACAGGCACCTACTGTAAAATATTTCCATAAAAATTAAAATTAACAGAAATCAAAAACTTTAGCAAGAATGCTGTTGACGGAGAGCAGTTTTAGCTATAGAAATTAGCTATAACCATAAATGTTGATGTCACCTCAGTGGCAGGAAATTAGGAGCTGTGGCCATTGGTCTACTGCACTTCAATCTAAACAAGACCACAGTACAGAATTAAATGAAATGTACACTATATTTTGTTATGGTTCGTCAGTTAGAGAAGCTTGGACCTTATTCACAAAGGTAAGAATAATCCTTTAACTTTTAGTCCATTCCTCAGTTAAAATACTCATTATAGTATACTTTTTTAGAGAAAATGTTCTTTAGAAAAAAATTGTAAGGCCTTATATGCAAGGTGATATTGCAGCTTTAGGCTACTTTCACATTAGCGTTTTTAAATTCCGGTATTGAGTTCCGTTATAGGGGCTCAATACCGGAAAAAAAACGCTTCAGTTTTGTCCCCATTCATTGTCAATGGGGACAAAACTGAACTGAAGACAACGGAATGCTCCTGAAAGCATTCCGTTCCGTCTTCAGACCGGAGAACAAACCGCAGCATGCTGCGGTTTGCTCTCCGGTCCAGGCATCCGCACCAAGACGGATCCGGAATGACCCCCAATGCAAGTCAATGGGGACGGATCCGTTTGGTGTGGACACACCAGTAATCCGGATCTGTCCTCCATTGATTTCCAATGGGGGGTCATTCCGGATCCGTCTTACATACATAGATACATACATACAGACATACATACAAACATACAGACATACATACATACATACTCACATACTCCAGGGACGCCGGCAGCATGTCTTCACGCGCCTCCTGCACGCAGCTATGACGTTTCCCCACTGCGCCCAGCAGAGTGCGCTGTGGGGAATCGTCATCACTGCGCGCAGGAGGCGCGTGAAGACGTGCTGCCGGCGTCCCAGGCTGGAGTATGTAAGTATGTATGTCTGTATGTATGTATGTCTGTATGTATGTATGTATGTCTGTATGTCTGTGTCTCTTTTTCTCAATGTGTGTCATGTGTGGGGCCGGAGTGCTGCTCCGGCTCCACACATGTATAGCGTTAGCACAGATCCGTTGGCACCCTTTAGGTGCCGGATCCGTGCTAACGCTAGTGTGAAAGTAGCCTTATACAAGTTTGGAGTTTTACAGAGCTGTAATATGATTAGGAGCAGCACACTATATGTGCAGGGTCTGCTCTCCTGAACATAGATGCAGGACCTGCCTGACCTTGAGTCCACCTTAGCACTGGGTAGGGCACAGATGTGTTTTGCTCAAAATTTGACTAAGAGTCTCAGATTTTATCATTACAGTGAGGGCTTAGTCCATATATTATGTTTGCAGGTATTGTTCTAGTGCATTATTTTCCATAACTTTGTAATATAATTCCAACAGATGTCTATGAGGTATATCATACCTTCACATTATAATGGCCACTTGATTTGCCCACAAAAGCCAGACATTGTAGGCCACATCCCATTCTCGCTAATCTTTGCCCCCAACTTAGCTAAGCCACGCCTGTTGTTGCCGGCCAAAGAGGGGAAAAAAAAATCACTGTATATGAAGACCTGAAGGTGAGCTGTGCAGGGCCTGAAATAGTTCTCTCATCCTCAGTCAGTCACAGAGAGCCATGTTTGCCAGCTCTACTGACTGACTGGAGGTGAGAGAAGCCTCAGTCAATTTGTTGCTGCATCTCACACGCAGACAGTACAATGCTGCTGTCTGAGTGTGAAGCTACTTAAAAGGAAGACATCCCAGGATCCATCCAGGCCTTGTACCAGATGGAGGACGGGGAGCCAGGAAACCAGATTGTCTGGCCTAAAACCATATGTTTGGCTGCTGTACTTCATATACTTCTGATTTCATAGAAAGGTTTGTCACACAGAATATGACAGAGTAGTATTGTTTCTAATAGTAAAGAAAACCACTGTAATATGGTATCCTATGGATGAACTACACAGTGCCTCAAATAGTGCCCATAGTAAAGTCAAAAAGATTGCACATACCCTCTACAGATTCTATACACATGACATTTAACAAGCATTTTGAAGAAAGTCACTTAAAGAAGATTGTAAAAAGAAAAATACAATAATACAGTTGAAAGATCCACTGTTAAATTCCTTTAGCCCCCGGCTATTATAGTGCAATCCTGGATTTACAATGCCCGACTGAACCACCAATTAACAGAAAAGGTCCCTTCCTTCCCAATAATTGCCTGCTTGTCAGTGGAGCTGAAGAGCTACATTTACATGGCAGTTGCCATCGGTCATCCAGATACAGGTTCAAAGTTTCTGAGCAGCAGCTCGGGCAGTGAGAAAAGTGGAGGGGGAGGGCTGTTTTAGATGCTGCTGATCTCCTGAATGGTAGCAGCTAGAAACATGCAACTGGTCTTGTTTGAAAGCTGACATTCCAAAGGACAGCTTAAGTCCAAGAAACAGAGGCAAAATCACTGTTAGAAATCGAGTTAGGAATAATCGCAGGTAAAACCTGTTTTTACTTTCACTTTCAGCTGCATTCACAGCATCCTGATTGCCATCAGTGATATCTTTCTCTGTACTGAACATATTGCTGTTATTATGGTAATGAAAGCCTGGAATGTCAGCTTTCAAACAAGACTAATTGCATGTTTCTATCTGCTACCATTCAGGAGATAGCAGCATATAAAGCAGCCCTCCCCCTCCAATTAGCTACTTTTCCCACTGCTGGAGCTGGACTGGGGCAAAACAGTTAGGCCGTTAATATAAAATTTATAAAATATACTATAGATATATATTTGGTATGTTAAGGTGTATGTAAAGATTTTATTAAATCATTTTTGTTGGCTTTAAAGTGCTGTTAAAATAGAAATATACGACTGCCTATGATGATTATATTTCTCTGAAAGTATAGTATTAAATGGTAGAGGAGAGGTGTAATTACAGTGTATATGTAAAGTCTATTGTAAGCACCACAAGCAAAAAGAAAAGTAAGAAGTACAGTAAGTATTAAGCTTGGTATGATGCTCCTTTAAGATTGTACTAATCTCACAACAGATTTGTTGTTCAAATCTTCTTATGCTCATCAAAATCACTTAAATACTAAAACATAAAGCTAAACAATTTGATATCACAGAAGTGGAAATACAAAACTGGAAAATCAGGAAGAGCTGATCTGATCTGAATGGCATTTGAGGAAACTTCAGCTTATACATAAGAATAACAAGGTAGCATTTCTACTGTGTCCAATACATTCAGTAAAATGTTTAAATTTTTTTTGTAAATTGAAAGTTTTTACTAATTACTGTAATTAGTAAAACCTCTCCAAATACAGAAATAAATTAACCCAACCTATTTAGTAACTGATGCCTGAAAAGAAAATAAAAAATATTAAAGAAAATATACTAGATCATGTACGTCTTCCTGGTGTTCATGTTCATCGGGTTAATAGGTTACTGGTGAAGACCCAGTGGTCATGGTCCACATTGGAACCAATGATAAAGTTAGAGGAAGGTGGAGGATCTTTAAAAATGATTTTAGGAATTAAGATCAGGGAAAAGACCTCAAAAGGTAGTATTTTCTGAAGTATTACCAGTACCATAAGCCACAACAGATAGGCAGGAGGATATTAGTCCTCCTGCCTGTCTGCCAACTCCAATTGTGCAAAGTGGTCAACAAAAATGGCTTCAACCTACTGTGGACAGGCTTCTGTGTGAAACCTTCACTCTACTGACTCATGCAAAGTACTGTGCATGGGTCAAGGCATATCAATCAGGCTCTGTGCTGTCGCTATAATCACTTGGGAACATTGTGGATGTCACTAAGTTGCACTGTGTATGTCACTTTGGGGCACTGTGGAAATCACAGGGGGCACTGTGGAAATCACAGGGGGCACTGTGGAATTCACTGGGGTGCACTGTGGAATTCACTGGGGTGCACTGTGGATGTCACTGAGTGTCACTGTGGATATCACTTGGGGGCATTGTGAATGTCATTAGGAGCACTAATGGTTGTCACTGTTATGGGGGTGCTGTGGATGTCTCTGTTATGGGGGCACTGTGGATGTATTTTAGCGACGTACAAAAACAAATAAATAATAAAAAGTAAAAATAACTAGACCCGTGTGAAGCTCGGTCATTCTGCTAGTATACATATACATATAGGAGGTCATTTACAAACAGATATTCCACTTTTTGGAATAATATCTGTCACAGATTGTGGCGCAAAGGTTATAACCTTTGCACTGCAATCTGTGACTTTTCCCCAGTCATGCCAGGGTGTGGTGTGGAGGGGAAAGTGGGCAGGCCAGGAGCCCCATCTCATTTATCATATTCTACTGTTTTAGGCATAGAAAGTTGTCTATATCCAGGCCAGCAAGGGATCTGGCGAAGATTTAGACAGGCAGTGGATATGCCACAGTTATGTAGGGGCCGGCACCTCTACATTACTTCGGCACACCCACTGCCAGCAAAAGAGGTATAAAGAACAGCATTTAAAATGCTGGTCGTATTAAATGACTCCCATATATAGTTTATATATAGTGCAAAATCTAGAGTTGATGAAAATAAATTTCTATATTTTAAAAAAAATATGGTTATGTAAATATACAAGTGCATCTCAATAAATGAGAATATCATCAAAAAGTTTTATTTTTCAGTAATTCAGTTCAAAAAGTGAAACACATTATATAGAGTCATTACAAACAGAGTGAACCTTTTCAAGTGTTTATTTATGTTAATGTTGATGATTATGGCTTACAGCCAAGGAAAACCCAAAATTCATTATCTCAGAAAATTTGAATAATTAACCCCAAACACCTGCAAAGGCTTCCTAAGCCTTTAAAAAGGTCCCTTAGTCTGGTTCAGTAGGCGACACAATCATGAGGAAGACTGCTGACTTGACAGATGTCCAGAAGGCTGTCATTGACACACTCCACAAGGAGGGTAAGCCACAAAAGGTTATTGCTAAAGAAGCTGGCTGTTCACAGAGTGCTGTATCAAAGCATATTAAAGGAAAGTTGAGTGGAAGGAAAAAGGGTGGTAGAAAAAGGTGCAAAAGCAACAGGTAGAAGGTTGATAGGATTGTTAAGAAAAGGCCTTTCCTAGGGGAAGATTCACAAGGAGTGGACTGCTGCTGGAGTCAGTGCTTCAAGAGCTACCACACACAGACGTATCCAGGACATGGGCTACAAGTGTCACATTCCATGTGGCAAGCCACTCATGACCAATAGACAACATCAGAAGCGTCTTACCTGGGCCAAGGAGAAAAAGAACTGGACTGTTGCTCAGTGGTCAAAGGTTTTGTTCTCAGATGAAAGTAAATTTTGCATTTCATTTGGAAATCAAGGTTCCAGAGTCTGGAGGAAGAGTGGAAAGGCCCTCAATCCAAGCTGCCTGAGGTCTAGTGTGAAGTTTCCACAATCAGTGATGGTTTGGGGAGCCATGTCATCTGCTGGTATAGGTCCACTCTGTTTTATCAAGACCAAAGTCAGTGCAGCCATCTACCAGGAAATTTTAGAGCACTTCATGCTTCCCTCTGCCAACAAGCTTTATGGAGATGGAATTTTTATTTTCCAGCAGCACTTGGCACCTGTCCACACTGCCAAAAGTACCAATACCTGGTTTAATAACCACAGTATCACTGTGCTTGATTGGCCAGTAAACTTGCCTGACCTTAACCCCATAGAGATTCTATGGGGTATTGTCAAGAGGAAGATGAGACACCAGACCCAACAATGCAAATGAGCAGAAGGCTGCTATCAAAGCAACCTGGGCTTCCATAACACCTCTGCAGTGCCACATGCTGATTGCCTCCTTGCCACGCCGCATTGATGCAGTCATTCATGCAAAAGGAGCCCCAACCAAGTATTGAGTGCATTTACTGGACATACTTTTCATTTGGCCAACATTTCTATGTTAAAAAAAAAATACAGTTGGTCTAATATAAATCTATTTTCTATGATAATGACTTTTGGGTTTTCCTTGGCTGTAAGCTATAATCATCAACATTAACGTAAATAAACACTTTAAAAAGTTCACTCTGTTTGTAATGACTATGTAATAAATGTTTTACGTTTTGAATTGAATTACTGAAAAAATATAGATACAGTACTATATATACACTGATAAGAAAGGGTAACAATGTTTTGAACTTTTGACTCAAAGGCTCCATATCTCACCTACCATCATCTTGGCTGTCTCATACATAAATTGGACTTGCAACTATTTAGCATATGATTAGTTAGGCAGATTCTCATCATGCACATTGGTACTGCTTTGCTTCTGATGATGGACCAGTTTTTTTCTTTTTGTATACTACAAATTACAACCTGTTCCCACATTCCCTAATAGCCCAGTGAGTTATTAGGTTGATTTCCAAGTGAAAGGTCACTGGTTCATATCCAGGAGCAGCAATGAAAATTTCCCAAGAAAAGAGAAACCGCATCATCCGGCTCATCGATAGCTGTATCTCAGCCCAAAAAAATTACTGCATCATGTGAGTGCCATAACAGTTGGAAGAATAAGAAAAGAAGTCCATCCATCCATTCCATGGCAAACATGGCAGTGGAGGAGACTCGCGTGCTTCGTAATAGTGAGATCACAGACATCCATGCAAGCATTGTGTGACTCGCAGTACATAAGCCTGGAATGGTGGCCTGAAAAAAGGTGAAAAAGCCTTCACTTCAATTTCATCATAAGAAGCATTGACTCCAGTTTGGAAAAAAATGGTTAAAAGGGTTGTGTCACTTCAGCAAATAGCATTTTTTTATTTATAGAAAGTTAATACAAGCCATTTACTGATATATTGTTATTATCCATATTGCATCATTTGCTGGCTGGATTAATTTTTCCATCACATTATGCTCATTTCCATGGTTATGACTAGAGATGAGTGAATCAAATCTGACGAAGTGGAATTCGATCTGAATTTCCGGAATTATTCGATTTGCACCGATTTATAATTTCCTGACAATTCGTGGTGACGAATCATTTTTTGTTTTTTTTTTCCCACTAAAATGGCGGCTGCACGTGTTTGGACATGGAGAAAGGAAAATGAGGGAGGGATCACCCACAATGCCGTGCATGCAGCCAATCAGCAGCCAGCCAGCCCTGTGATGTCACAGCCCTATAAATACCCTGAGCCATTTTGGATTCTGTCATTCTACAGTGAACTTAGTGCAGGGAGAGACGTTTGCCGGCGCTAGGGAAAGTGTCATATAACCTCATCAAGAGTACATCAATAGTAGTGTAGGGAAAGAATAGGGAGCGAAGTATTGAAGCAAAACAAGGTTCAATAGGGGTGTTTAGTGTGAGATATGGAAAGAAATGCAACAACAGAGTAATTGGAAAAATCGTATTAAACCTTGATGTCAGTGACTGGGATTCAAAATTGCCATGCTATAGCTGCTCATGTCAGGTTTGCCTCTGTAATTCTGGTTATTGGGGTTTTGTTAACCCTTGGGCACTGTAGTTACATTTAGTACAGGATTTTTTAGCTGTTTTAGTGTTGGAAAACAGAAAGGGCTTATTAGCTGTGGTGAAGTGGGAAAATGGCAGCCCTTTGTAGTGTGTATTAGTGGCTATATAAAGTTTTAGTTGGTGTACAGCGGCAAAGTTATTTATTGGCAAACCTACTGGTGTTTATTAGCGGTGCGAAAGAAACGTATTATTCGCTCTGTGCTAAAGTGGGAAAGTGACAGCCCTTTGCGTGTAGTAGTAGCCCAAAAAAAGGTTGATTTGGCCTACAGCACCAAAGTTCTATATTTTAAAAGCTACTGGCATTTATTACTGTTGCAAAAAAAACATATTATTCGCTCTGTGCTGAAGTGGGAAAATTAAAGCCATTTGTAGCGTGAAGTATTAACCCTAAAAAAGGTTGACTTAGCCAACAGCACCAAAGTTCTATATTTTAAAATCTACTGGCATTTATGACTGTTGCCAAAAAAAACATTATTCGCTCGGTGCTGAAGTGGGAAAATTACAGCTCTTTGTAGCGTGTATTATTGTAAAAAAAGGTTGATTTGGCCTACAGCGCCAAAGTTCTATATTTTAAAACCTACTGGCATTTATTACTGTTGCAAAAAAAACATTATTCACTCTGTGCTGAAGTGGTAAAATTACAGCCATTTGTAGCGGGTAGAGATGAGCGAACGTGCTCGTAACGAGCACTGTAGCACTCGGCTCCCCTGCGCTCGCATGGGAACAGGCATCCGCTTCTGTCCTCCTCACCCGATGGAAGCGGATGCCTGCGCCCATGCAAACGCAGGGGAGCTGAGCGCTTCAGTGCTCGTTACGAGCACGTTCGCTCATCTCTAGTAGAGGGTATTATTGTAAAAAAAAAGTTTTAGTAGGCGTACAGCGCCAAAGTTATACATAGTAAAGTGTCCCATCAGCTATTAGTGTTGCAAAAAAATGTATTATTCGCTTTGTGCTGAAGTGGGAAAATTACAGCCATTTGTAGCGTGTAGTAGTGGCAAAAAAGTTTTATTTGGCCTACATCACCAAAGTTTTATATTTTAAAACCTACTTGCTTTTATAAGTCTTGTTAAAAATGTATTAGTCCCTCTGTGCTGGAGTAGGACATTAGAGCCATTTGTAGCGTGTAGTAGTGGAAAAAAAGTTTTAGTTGGCCTACAGCGTCAAAGTTAAACTTTGTCAAACCTTCTGTCGGTTATTAGTGGTGGCAAATGACTTATTAGCCGTTGTGTGGTGAAGTGGGAAAATTACAGCCCTTTGTAGCATGTTTTAATTTCCTTTTTATTTATTTGATCAAACAGCATGTCAGGCAGAGAAGTGACAGACCCTGCACAGGGAAGTGGCAGAGGCCTAAATGTTTCTGGCGCAGGCACAAGTCGCAGCAGAATGTTTCTGTTCCCTCACCCAGAGAAGTAATGTATGCTGTGGGCTCAGCTCCACTTTACAGCAAGGACAAACTACTGGAGGACAGTCAGCAGCTACTGGCCAGCCAAGATGTGGAGGAAACATCTGCAGCTTCTTCAGTTAGGCAGGCAAGTAGTGATGAGGAGAGGCATGGTAGCTAGGGTTGCGCGCGGTCAGGCTCCTGATCCCCAGACAGTCGAGAAGGACATCAGTGACGTGCAGACACTACTCGATGATGATGAAGCCGATCGCACTTGGGAGCCGGGTGAATTAGGGCCTTCATCATTATCAGGAGAAGAGTGTGGCAGCTTACCCTTGAGGCCGTGATGGAGCCAGCAGTTCGCTAGCATGGCCAGGAGTCAGCAGGGTGGCGGCAGTGGGAGGTCGGAAGCCAAACATGCCTGAGGTAGGCCACCCGCTTCGCAGGAGCCTACCAGACTGGAAAGTAGTGGTGGACCGGTTCAAGGAGGCAGTGGCAGTAGCAGCCAGTCAGTGAGTAGTGTTGGGGGTAAATTCACGTACGCGGCGGTGTAGCAGTTTTTTAAGCCGCCGGGTGAGGGGAAACTAGCTATTTGTAGAATCTGTGGGCAGAAGGTGAAGCGAGACCAGGGTGCCAATGTTGGCACCAAGGCCCTGCGTCAACATATGCAGCATTACCATAAAGTGGCCTGGGAGAACCGTGGCTCCAGTGTATTGGTCCAGCCTGCAACAGCAGCCGCAGCATCCGCAGGATCAACCAGTGGAGCCCAACAGATTTCAGGCAGTCAAGACTCCACCACCTCAGCTGAAGGGAGCTGTCTGTCCTTCCCATCATCTGATGTGCCTGCTCCTCCTCCTACTTCTCGTCAGTCATTCCGTCAGCAATCGATCAGCGAAGCCATTGCCAAGAGACAGCAGTATGTGTGTACACATCCAACTGCGCAGAAGCTGAACGTGCTCCTGGTCAAGTTGCTGATGCTGCAGTCCCTCCCTTTTCAAGTGGTGGACTCTGAATCTTTCAGAGAACTGATGACTTGTGCCAAGCGTTTCTTAGCGAAACAGGCAGTATCAGCCCTGCACAAATATGTAGAACAGAAGGTGGGCCAGTCCTTGAGCCGGTCGGTGTCTGCCAAAGTTCACGGCAGCACCGACGTGTGGAGCTCCAATTACAGTCAGGGACAGTATATGTCCTTTGTGGCCCACTGGGTAAATGTGGTTCCTGCACAGCCAAACCAGCAACTTGGCCAGGCGATGCCGCTTCTGCCTCTACGTTCTCATGCCGTTGCTCCTGCGACAATGTCTGCCTCCTCACCCTCCACCGTTTCCTCAGCCTCCACTGCAGAAACAATTCACAGTGCCCCACCAGCATACCACATGTGCAGGGCACAGCGGTGTCACACGGTTTTACACCTCGTTTGCCTGGGCGAACAGAGTCACACAGGGGAGGAACTGCTCCACATCATTCATCAAGAAATCCAATCCTGGCTTTCCCCGTGACAACTCAAAATCGGAACAATGGTGACCGACAACGGGAAGAACATGCAAAGCGCAAGTGTTCAATCTGGCTGTCAAGAGGTTCCTAAAATCTTGAACCCATCTGCAAGACATCCTAAAAATGGCCAGGAAACTTTGCATGCACTTCAGCCACTCCTTGTTCCACTGCCATGGCTTCTGTGTGTGTGTGTGGGGGGGGGGGTTAGGTGTGGCAGTAGCAGTACCAGCTCCATCATCAGCAGCAGCCTGAGTCTACAGTCGCTGATGAGCAGCTTTCTTCACCCGCATAGTGAAGAAACTACTCACCAGCAGCATCAGCTAGACCTGGAGGATGACCTGAAACAGCAGGTGGTGGCATACTTGGACAGCACCCTGCCACCCATCATTGAAGATCCGCTGGACTACTGGGCAGCCAAACTAGATTTGTGGCCACAACTGGCCTAGTTTGCCCTTGAAAAGCTGTCCTGCCCGGCCAGTAGTATGGCATCAGAGTGGGTGTTTAGTGCGGCGGGGGCAATAATTACACCAAGGAGAACTCGCCTGTCCACCCAAAATGTGGAGAGACTGACCTTTGTCAAGTTGAATGAGGCGGGGATCAGCCAGGATTTCCAACCACCAACGCCTGATGTGTCAGATTAGATCATTCATGCTATTTTTTGACTGTTTCTTCTGGCTGGCTGATGCTGCCACCCGCCTGATGCCACACATCTGATGTCAAGTGCTCCTTCTTACACCCACCATCGTCAGTGGGTAGTGTTTTTGCCACCCACCTCCCCACACTGTCATCGTGCCACTCTATAGTTTACTGCTGCTGCTACTACTACTGCCTACATAATGTTGTTGTACCATTCTGTAGTCTGCCCATGCTGCTGCTTCTACCTCCATAATGTTGTCGTACCATTCTGTAGTCTGCCCATGCTGCTGCTGCTACTGCCTCCATAATGTAGTCGTACGATTCTGTGGTCTGCCCATGCTGCTGCTGTTGCTGCTACTGCCTTCATAATGTTGTTGTACCATTCTGTTGACTCGAAATTCTACTGACTAACATTGGATATTTGCTCCTTTAGCCTGTGACTGCAAAATTCTACTTACTGACATGTGATATTTGTTCAGTGGGCCTGTGACTGCGAAATTATACTTACTGACATTTTCAATCTTGTCGGGCCACTCTGTGGTTGCTGCCACTTCCACACACTGTCATTGTGCCACTGTGTAGCCTCATATTGCTACAGCTACTGTTTCCTCTACACTGTCGTCGTGCCATTCTGTCAGACCTTCTACAGTCACAGGCAGGTCAAACTTGACAACGGTTGACACTTGGTCGACATAAATTCCTTCGGCACAGACATTAATGGTCATTAGAACTTTTCATTACCCATCTCTGTCGTCATGCCACATAATTCTGCTACTACTGCTGCCACTTCCACAATCTGTCATTGTGCCACTTTGTGGCCTCATAATACTACAGCTACTGCCACTGCCTCCTATATACTGTCGTTATGCCACTCTGTGGTCTCCTGATGCTACAGCTGCTGCCACTGCCTCCTATACACTGTCGTCGTGCCTGCTAGTTTAAATGTGTAATACAACAGGTTCTGTAAGAAATCTATGTGGAATCAGTGAATTGGAGTAAGAGGTGCGCTCTTTGGCACTGTAGTAGGATCTTGGGCCTCTGCACGGTTCTTTATAGCTGGCGCTAACATTGACCTGTAAGGCTGAGTTCAGACATCAGTTATTTGGTCAGTTTTGGCCCCATAACTGCCAAAATACGTATAGAGAAAAAGAACAGAAGACAGCATCCTCTTCTTGTTGAAGTTGGTGTTTAATCCATCAAACAAGCCATAACACGTGCAATGTTTCGGCTAACACTCAGCTTTTATAAAATTTATTTGGACCGAATCATTTCGGAAAATTTGGCAAACCAACCAAATCAAATTTTTGAAAAATGTGCTCATCTCTAGTTATGACCACCCTGCAATCTATCAGCGCACTATTGGAAAAAGTGTTGGCCTCTCTGGTGGCAGGAACCGTGGTAGGTCACATAGGCTAGTGGTTTTTCTATAGTGTGCAAGCACGGCACGGCCACTGCTGATTGTTCATAACTAGTGTTGAGTGAATCAAAGGTAACGAAAATTAATTTGATCCAAATTTCCAGAAAATTTTGATTAGCCATGAATACGAAAGTCCTCGTCGTGGTAATGAATCCAATTTTTTTTCTAAAAGGGCTGCTGCAAATATTACAAAGTGAAAGTAAGAAGCCCGGGAATGACAGATCCCCATAATGTCTTGCAGTCAGCCAGTTAGTAGATAGCCAACCCCTGTGATGTCACAGCCCTATAAAAAGCCTCATCCTGCCCGGTCTCTGCCATTTTACAGTGAAATGAGCATAGGGACAGATGTGATAAGTGCTAGGGAAAGTGTTTTTTTAATAGCATAATCTTTGATAAGGACAGTGCAGGGACAGTGTAGAGAGAGCATAGGAAGAGTTTTCAGACACTGTAGGGAGAGCATAGGGAGACTGCAGGACAGAGACGGCTCTGTAAGCTGAAGAATCCCCTGTGTAGGGCAAAAAAAAAAAAAAACACTATCTAGTTGAACGGTGTCCACCTTGTTTAGTAGATAGACAATTCTATAATGCCTTTATTCTCAAACTGGGGTGAAAAAGCTGTGTAATCTAATTGTTATTTTGCCTTTTTAATAGATAAGCAATTCTATTATGTCTTGATTCTCAAATTGAGTCGAATAACCTATGTAATATAACTGTTAATGTGATGTCCACATGATTTCATAGATAAGCTGTTCTATTATGCCTCGATTCTCATATTGGGGTGAATAAACAGTGTAATCTAACCATTAGTGTGGTGGTCACCTGTTTTAATTGATAAGTAATTCCATTAGACCTTGATTCTCATATTGGGGTGAATAAACAGTGTAACAGAACAATTCATTGCAATACATTGTCCTGCACGTGTAATGTCACTGTGATTAGCGGCAGAAAGAAACGCAATAAATGTCAGGTATATAGGAGAAACATACATTGTCCTGCACATGTAATGTCACCATGATTAGCGGCAGAAAGAAACGCAATAAATGTCAGGTATATAGGAGAAACATACACTGTCCTGCACACGCTGCACAGCTGGTGTTAAGATTAGGCAAACTTACGCAAATCTTGACCATCAAGAAAAACAATATTGCAGCCAGATATAACAAAAGTCCTTAAAAGGACTTTGGGGTCTTTTCAACAGAACAACTAGCCCTGCCTAGCCAAATCCTATCCCTACACTATCTGTGCCTGATTGCGCAAACGTTATACATTATATGAATAACGGCAGAAAAATGCACTGAATGTCAGGTATTTAGGATACAGAAATGTTATACTGCATATGCAGCATAGGTATGTGACATTACCTGCGCTGCGTCTGCTGTATATCGTTTGCTCATTCAGTGAAATTTTTCTGTTCATACACTAAAAAAAAAAAAAAATCTGCGCAGCTGTACTTTTGACAAACTTGCATATATACCATTTAGTATGCGCAAGGCGAGCAGTAAGGGACAGGGAAGTGGGCGTGCTGCTGATGGTGCACGGTGGGCGTGGTGAAACAGTGTCTGCTGGCAGAGCAAAAGAAACAAAGTCATCCAAAACTCCTAGCTTCATGTCTCAGTTTGGAGGGCGGCGCAAGACAGGTTCTTGTTAAGTCAACATGTCAGGAGAAGTACCAGAGTGAGGTTAATTTTTTAGGTTAAAAAATTAGGGGTGAGGGCCTGCTGGTGAACCTCTTAAATATTTAAAGGCGAGAAAGCCTAATAAGCAGTTTGATATGATGGAGGAAGAGGAGGAAGAGGACGAGAAGAGGAAGGGGTGCATGGAAATACAGTGTATTCAATACACCTTAAAAGCCACATTTAAAGTTCCTTTATATTCAGCCGCTTTCCTCTGGTGGGGTAGCGAAGTCAGGGGCAATCAAGGCCTTGTTCATTTTGATTAGCGTCAGCATGCTCCAACAAAACACTGGTGGCAGGGCAGGCCAGCACCTCCAAGGCGTAGAGTGCTAGTTCGTGCCACGTGTCCAGCTTAGACACCCAATAATTATAAGGCACAGAGGGATTGCTGAGGACGTTGACATTGTCAGCTAGGTACTCCTTTACCATTTTACGAAACTTTTCCCTCCTAGTTGTGACACTAGGCCGCTTATCAGAACCTTTTCCACATGCAGCGCTGTCCACCTTTATTGTGAGCAGGTAGAGTTCCAGTGCATGCTCAGGTCGCACAGCAGTCAGTGAGCTGGCAAGTGTAAGCGCTGCTGCAGCATTGCCAGACCAGTGGAAGCTGTAGGTGACTTTCGGAAATGTGCACCTTCACCAGCAGCTCAGGCAAAAAAGTGTAGTTTTTGAGAAACTGCTGAACCACCAAGTTGAAGCAGTTGTTTGGACTGAGGGAGGCTTCTGTTCATCTTTCCTGTTGGAGGAACAGGTAGACTCATTCCTGTCATTAGTTCCAGGGTTCTATATGGTCAGTTTGGT